>CATIWF010097444.1:0-60719 GCA_949630135.1 Balakata baccata
TGATTAATTTTAACTATTTCTCCTATTTATAATTTTAATTAAAGTGTTAATTAAAATTATAATAATTTAATTAAGTTGTTAATTAAATTAATTATAGTGGTACATTAAAGTAATTACTACTATAATAGAAGAGAAGATTGATTATATGATTAATGATGGTAGCTAGAAATTAGTTATGCAATTATTGCACCATCATTGTATCATAAATCAAAATTAAAAAAAAAAATCAAAAGTCAAAAAAAAAAAAGTCAGAAAACTTAAATTCGGCCAACCACTTCATTAATCCTTTAGAAGGATTAATGATATATGGTGGGTGGGATTAAGGAACCTGATGGTTCCTTAAGAGTTCGCGTGCGAGAAAATTTTGTTTTCTCTCAAAAAATTTTTCTTTGATTCAAAGGAGAAATTTGTGATCATACATCTAAAACTAGTAAAAAGAGTTTTATCAGCACAAACAAAGCTTTTGGTCTTTTTGCTTGATTTGCATCTTAGTGAACTCAGCAATAAAATGTTTGTCTAGATCCTTTTATTTTTCCATTTTGTTCTTTAAATCATGGAATGATCTTGACAAAATGGATTTTATCCATAAAAGTTAATAAAATATGTTTTGTTAAAAGTTATAGATAAATGCTCAAGGTTAACATGAAAAGTGTGTTTTCATGTCATGCAATATTTGATTGCATGTTTCGGTAAAATTAAAAATTTTTGAAATCTATAATTTTGACCGAGACCTAGAGCTCCCCTCAATCCAAAATAAAAATAATGCTTCCGCTGCCAGCCAACAGTTAGTGGTCTCAAGAATGCCATTTCTAGATTCAATAAGGGGAAGGAAATCCTCGATGGGTTAATTGCTATTAATTTCACCCATTCTCAATCTAAAAATGGAATTGGGTTTGACAATTGGCATGCTAGTTCCTCAAAATCTAAAAGTCTAAGTGTGCCTATCACTAAGACTTATAATAAATGTAGTTTGGGAGCTAAAGGACTTAAGAGGTTTAATGGTAACAAAGCTAATAGCCTAAAAGCCAAAGGCAATAGAGGACCTCCTCCTAGGAGACATCATCACACCCCTTCACATTGCTTTCATGGTTTTCAAAGGAAGAGACATGCACCTCATGCTATATGCCATTATTGTGGTGCACATGGACACATTAATATGAGATGTTTGATAAGGAAGGCTTATTTGTATCCTTCCAATGCTAACCCCCAAGGATCCAAGTACATTTGGGTACCTAAACTTGATCGATTTCTATTTTTTATTGGTATGCTTGAAATCCACCATGAATGAACATAAGTGGTACATAGATAGTGGATGTTCAAGGCACATGACTAGGAATGCCAACCTTTTCACTTATTTGGAGATGAAGAAAATTGGCAAGGTAACATTTGGAGACAATGCCAAAGGTAAGATTATTGACATTGGACAAGTTGGTAAGAAAGGCTCAACTCTTATTGAGGATGTTCTTTTGGTTGATGGTTTGAAACACAATTTGCTTAGTGTTAGTCAATTCTATGATAAGGGACACAATGTAACTTTTAAACATTCAAAATGCTTTATAAATTGGATTTCAGATAGCTAAGTTATTTTTAATAGTGAAAGGGTTAATAATGTCTACACAATTGATCTAGCCTCTTTGGCTAATCAAGGTGTTAAGTGTTTTATAGCCATTAAGGATGACACATGGGTTTGGTATAAAAGGCTTGGATATGCTAGCATGAAGCTCATTAGAGATCTAACCAAGGATGAACTAGTCTTCGATTTACCCAAAGGTTGAATTCCAAAAGGATAAGGTTTTTGGAGCATGTCAAATGGGAAAACAAGTAAGAAGCTCTTTCAAACCAAAGAATAAGGTAAGTACTACTAAACCCCTTCAATTATTGCATATGGATTTGTTTGGACCTTATAGAGTTGCTAGCCCTAGTGGAATGAATTATGCATATGCGGTTGTGGATGATTACTCTAGATTTACTTGGGTGTCCTTTCTTGCTTATAAGGATGATAGTTTTAATGCCTTTAAAATTCTTGCAAAATGTATTCAAAATGAAAAAGGTTTTAAGATCTCTTCTATTATAAGTGATCATGAAAAAGAATTTGAAAATGGTTCATTTAAGTTGTTTTGTTTTGAAATGGGCATTAATCATAAGTTTTCTTCTCTTAGAACACCTCAATGAAATGGGATTATTGAAGGGAAGAATATGACATTGGTTGAGATGACTAGAACTATGCTCAATGAGTATAATTTTCCTAAGTAATTTTGGGCTGAAGCCATTAATACTGCATGTTACATTTCAAATAGAGTTTTCATAAGAGCTTTATTAATCAAAACTCCTTATGAGATATGGAATGGTAGAAAGCCAAAAATTTAATATCTAAGAGTATTTGGATGCAAGTGCTTTATATTGAATACCAAAGATAATCTTGGAAAATTTGATGCTAGAATTAATGAAGGAATCTTCCTTGGCTATGCAAACTCTAGCAAGTCCTATAGAGTTTTCAATAAAAGAAACTTAGTTGTTGAAGAATCTATGCATGTTGTTTTTGATGAATCTAACCCCTTTGAGCAGAGAAGGGTAGTTGTTGTTGATGATGATGTAAGTTTATTTGAAGAGCCAATTCAACAAGGAACCAATGATCAAAGCCAACCTCTAAATGCATATCAAGAAATTGTGATAGTTGATCCTCCTAAGGATGAAATTGAAGATGCACTAATGGTACCTCAAATTCAAAATCGTGAAGGTCTACCTAAGGAGTGGCAATTCAAGAAAGACCATCCTGGAGACCTTATCATTAGTGAGTCATTAAAAGGGGTAACTACTAGAAACTCTTTTAAGTATCTTAATAGTCTAGCCTTTATCTTTCAATTTGAACCTAAACATGTTGATGATGCTTTGTATGATGAGAATTAAGTGCTTGCCATGGAAGATCTCATCGAATTTGAGAGAAACAAGGTATGAACTTTAGTCCCTAGACCTAAGAATTATCCTATTATTGGCAATTAGTGGGTGTTTAGAAATAAACTTGATGAAGTTGGTGCCATTATTAGGAATAAGGTTAGGTTAGTGGCTAAAGGCTATAACCAAGAAGAAGGAATAAGCTATGATGTGACCTTTGCCCTAGTTACAAGGTTGGAAGCTATTAGAATATTGCTTGCATTTGCATCATATGTGGACTTTAAGTTATATCAAATGAATGTTAAAAGTGCATTTTTTTAATGGTTATATTAAGGAGGAGAGAAATATAATCTTCCAAATCATGTTTTTAAACTTACCAAAGCTTTATATGGCTTGAAGCAATCCTCTAAATCTTGGTATGAGAGATTAAATAATTTTCTTTTGCAACATGGATTTTCAAAAGGTAAGATTGATACAACTCTTTTTATAAAAAGACATAAGCATGATATTCTTATTGTGCAAATCTATGTGGATGCTATTGTATTTGGTGCTACTAATGAATGCTTATGTGAAGAATTCTCCAAGTGTATGCAAAGTGAGTTTGAAATGAGGATGATGAGGGAACTTAATATAAGACCCTATATCCGTAATACGTACCATGTAATGAACGCTACAAGTCGTTTCATAACTATATTAAATGTTATTTCTTATCCTTAATGATGTATTAAATAAATTGGTGTAATATATATATATATATTTTTTTTTTGTTGCCGATGTATCTATAATTATCTTACTTCACAATTCGGTTACTAAAATTTTCGGCAGCATGACGGTTGCACTGTGAATCTTACCTTCATGCAGATTTGAAAAATAACACTACCATTATACTCTGCAATACCTCAACAACCTCTGATAACCTCAATTCCAAACCCCCCCCCCCCCCCCCACACACACACACATATATATATATATATATAATTGTCTTATTTCATAATTCAGTTACTAAAATTTTCGGCAGCATGACGGCTGCACTGTGAATCTTACCTTTCTGCAAATTTGAAAAATAACACTATCATTATACTCTACAATACCTCAAGAACCTCCAATAACCTCAATTCCATATATATATATATATATATATATATATATATATATATATATATATATATATATATATATATGCCGATGTATCTATAATTGTCTTATTTCACAATTAAGTTACCAAAATTTTTGGCAGTATGACGGCTGAACTGTAAATTTTACCTTTATGCAAATTTGAAAAATAATACTACTATTATACTTTACAGTAACTCTAATCATCTCAATTCCAAACCATCACACATACATAACACATATGCATATAGATGTCATCCATAATATAGATTGTATCAGTACAGCACACATTCATCCATACCATCTACAATATCATACATACATATACACTGTTTGGTACAACTTTATCTATTATAAAACTATACATATACAAGTCTCTAGTATAAAAGTCTAAAATACTATTAAATTTTTTTGATCCTTGACCATACGGTCATATGCTTGCTCAAACTCTTATACTTCTCAATCTGTATTACCTAAACCTGTACGCAACAGTCTATGCCTAGTGGTAAATACAATTTTAATACTTTCTATCTCAAAACATATATACTATGCATACACATTTATCTCACACAATGAATTCAAAATATTTTTATTATTGTCACTTATTAATTATCATTTCACATCTATTATTCTTAATATTATTATACAATTCTATAACACATATTTATACATAGTTAATTATTATAGTAATTATTTACTAGCGCAACTTTTTACATACATTGCATTAATTTTTTTTATTTATTAGTTCATTATAAATCCATTTTTAAATCATTAAATTACATACTAGTTCTTAATTTATTTGCTAACTTATTATTTATACTATTTTACCTTTATATTTTCTTTTCACTCCATAAATACAATCATTACTATTAAACTCCTTCAATTTTACTAAATTATCAATTTATCTCTTTTTATTTTCATTTCCTAACAAAGTTACCATTTACTTTAAAAAAAAAAAAAATTCTTTAACATTTTACACTTAACTTCTTATTTTGCCCCCTATTAGTATCTAGTAGAAATCCTTAAACTGGATATGAGGGACGTAGACCCCAAAGATCCGAAAATATAAATAGCTGATCACTAAGGACCATAGAGCCGTAAACATGATAACATGGAAACATGGTTGTAAACTGCTATTGGCCTATATATGCGAGTCGCCATGACTCGAACTGCGGTAAGGTGTCCCTATGGCTAGTCGATTATATCCTATATTTCTGATTTAACTACCAGTATATTAAGGGCAAAACCAATCTTTCATTTACTTTTCTTTTTTTTTTCTTACTTATACCCTTACATGGCTTTATTTCTTATTCATAAATATAATTCTATTTCTTATTCCATATAATATAATTAAACATACTTACATCATATTTTATTTCTTATTCATACTTACATATTCAAAATTATCATATAACTTTTATATTTCTACTTTTTATTTATTTCTCCATAATTCTTATTAATAATTAGCAAATTTTTCATGCATATCATTATTAATAATTATTAAAACATGTATTTATAATTTATGCAACCTTGTACATAATACCTATTTAAACCATATTATAACCAATTAATTCTCAAAAATTCTCACTAAATTCCTACTAGCTTTATTTTAATTATATTTTCATTTTCCTACTAAAATTCATTAAAATCTCATGAAATCAACTTAATTTCCTTATGATGCACCATTAGGTCCATTCACCATATCTAGTTCAAATCTTATTTTCATTAAATCATTCATTCCAAACATCATAATTTAAACTAAATTTCATGTTTTTATACTAAATTTCCATGATTTCATAATTTTTCTTCATGCATATATACATATATACATATGAAAAACCATCAAAATAAATGGAAAATAATAGAATTTGTATCCACAAACCTTATTTCCCTCTTCTTCTTGCTTATTTCTCTATTCCTTTTCCTTTTCCCTTTTCTTTGCTAGGTCCTTCTTTGTCACCTTCACATAGCAAAATTTCATGCATAAGTTTTTCCTCAAATTTTCTTTTCAATAATCCAAAATTTGCATGAATTATAAATCACTACCTTAAAATCTACACAAAACTCAATTAAATTCACTAAACTCACTTACTTGGATTTTTACTCTAAATTCTTCCTTCACATTTTTATCAACTTCTTCACCAAAAATTGAGTTCTTGAGGTTGCCAAAGATGGATCTAGGGCCTTAGAATTATTTGGAAGATGAAATTTGGTGGAATTTTGGAGAGAAATTTGAAGAAAATTGAAGTGGGAAATGGGGGATGGAGGTCACGGCTAAGGAGAGGAGAGGAGATGGTGGAATTCTCTTGAAATTTTTAATATTTAGTCCCTCTTATACCCATCTAAATAGGCCAAGCCAGGTCCAACCTCTTGGTCCAACCCAAAATAGGCCAATTATTCAATTTTTTTTTTACATTTTCAAGCTCAATTAATTTTCTTCTATTTTTTTTGCACAATTTCTCATAAAAATATGTTCATAATTCTTAAAAAATATTCTTTAGGGCACACAAAATTTTTCGGGTTAAAACAACGTTGTTTTTCAGTATGGCAAATTTTACCGGTTTGAAAACTTATTTTTCTGAGTCACCCAAAAATAAAATTTTCCCCACAGAAAAATCCCTCATAATATTTAGAGTGAGTCTATATATTCAAATAATTTTTCGGAGGTCTCTAGCATTTTTTTTAGGCTCGGTCAGTCAAACTAGATTACTATTCAAATCGAACTGTATCTTATTTTCATTTTTGACTTTTAAAGGCTCATTTGAACTCAATTTCACCTCAAATTACATCCTCAGACTCCTCATAAATTTTAATTTCCGATGGTCAAATAAAATATTTTTCGCCTTCGAGTGGTACTATTCATCTCGGGCGACATCCAGAAAGTACTATTCACGATTACCGAATTTTTGGGGTGTTACACTTATGTTCTTCCTTGGACTTCAAGTCAAATAATGTTCGGATGAGATCTTCATCACTCAAGCTAAGTATACCAAGGATTTGCTCAAAAGATTTGGGATGGATGGAGCTAAGGCAAGCAAAATTCCTATGAGCACTACCATCAAACTTGACAAAGATGAGAATTGCAAGCAAGTTGATGAAAAGAAATATCGAGGTATGATTGGTAGCCTTCTTTATCATACTACAAGTAAAATTGATATTATGTATGTCGTATGCTTATGTGCACATTTTCATTTTTGTCCTATAAAGTCTCATTTACATGCTTTTAAAAAGATATTGAAGTATTTAATTGGCATACAAAATTTAGGCTTATGATATTCTAAGTGCATTTCGTTTTATCTTATGTCTTATTTGGATGTGGATTATGCTAGGAGTAATCATGATAGAAAAAGTACTTTATGTACTTGTCAATTTTTGAGAAACTCTCTTGTTTCTTGGTTTAGCAAGAAGCAATATTCTATGGCATTATCAACTGTCGAAGCTGAATATGTTACCGCCGGTTGTTGTTGTACTCAGTGTTACGGATAAAATAACAACTTAAAGATTTTGGATTGAATTTTAATAACATTCCTATTAAATGTGATAATACGAGTGTTATTAATCTCTCTAAAAATCCAATTCAATATTCTAGAAGCAAACATATAAATATTAGACATCATTTCTTACGTGTTCATGTAAACAAAGGTGATGTTGTGCTTGAATTTATTGATACCACCAATCAACTTGTTGATATTTTTACTACAACTTTTTGTGAGGAAATATTGAACTTCATTAAAAGAGAAATTGACATATTGGATGATAATTCATTGCGATGTTCTTTAATTTTTAGCATTATTGTGAACCTTGAGTGTTTATTTGATGTTTTATGATGATAATCATACATAAATTTTAGTCCCACATAATTATTTTTGAGTGCAATTTTGTGTCCAAAATCATATTCTTTTGATTTGTGCTTTTTGTACCTAAAAAATCCTTATTTTTTAACGGGCTTACAACCCCTTTCACGGTTGTGTGTCACGGTCATGAAACCGTGACACAGGATCCATGTCCAGCATCATTCATGGCCAGTTGCACGACCAGCCAACCCTGAAGACCTTTGTTATGGGTGTGACATTATATGTCATGGCGTGACACAAAACAACCATGTTTATTTATTTTTCTTTTTTTCCCCCTCTTTCCTCCTCACTTCTTCAACCTCCTTCCACTTTCCCATTCTCTCTCTACTTTCACCATTTCTTCCTTATTTCCTCACCATTTTCTCAGTTTTCTCCCTATTTCCTTCAAATTTCTTCCTTTTTCTACCTGTTTTCTTCATTAAACACGTTTCCATCTGATTTTTTCATAAAAAATCTCATTTTTCATTCATTTTGGGGTTCATTATTTCTTTTCTTTTCGTTATCATTTTCTCACTCAATTACTCACCTTTTTCATCATTTAAACTTGTTTTCTCCCATAAATCTCCATATAAACACAATTTCCCTACTCTTTGAAAATCGTATTTTTCTTTGTAGGTATTTCGGGTTTCATAGATCTCCCCTCCATTTTCATTTTGGGTCTTCTTCTCCAAGTCTCAAACACTCCTCTCACGATTTCTACACTCATTTTTCACGATTTCTTTAATTTTTGGCACGGTTAAGACTCATGGTTTCTCAAGATGAAACTTCATAAGGCAAAGGGAGACTAAAATCTATTGCTGGTAGAACTCATGAAGACCCTATGTTTAGGATTCTCCCATCTTTTGCTCATCCAAGCTACAAAAATTTAAGATCTCGTCCTTTTTTGAGCTTTAGGTATTTTGATTAGGAGATTGGGAGAAATGTTGGTATAAAATAGGAAGTTAGGAATTTATTGACTGCTTTAGGTATGACTGAGTTTGTGAATATCTATAGACCTAGCTTTAGGGACTTAACTTTGGAGTTTTTGAGCACCATTAATATGAATTATGTTGGGACTTTGACTTTTAGGCTTCATAGAAGGAGTCATTCTTTATCTACTTCTGAGTTTGTTGCCATTTTTAAACTACCTACTGAAGGTCTTTTGAATGAATATGATAATAAGGAGTTTTCTCCCTCTTGTGATTAACATTCTATTGCCATTAGTTATGCTTGGGATGTTAAATTAGCTAAGAGCACCTATCTTTAATATGCTGCTTTAAAATATGTGCATCAATTTCTAACTTATAGTATTTTTGCTTGAGATGATAGCAAGGGCTCTATCAGGAAATCTAAGTTACTTTTTCTCCATTATGCTAAGAACAATAAGCCTATTGTTGTTAATACATAGTTTGCAGCTCAGCTCTGTTAGATTGCTATTAAGACTGTTGGTGAGATTCTTATAGGGAGTTATGTGACACACTTAGCTGTATCCCTAGGTTTGATTAATCTTGATAGCACAAATTATGAGCCTATTTCAGCTTCTCCTTTAGACAAGATGGATATTGATTCCTTGGTTAGAATGAGAGTAATCGTTAGGATCACCTTTTGAGGAGAGATGCTTTTTAGGCTTAAGGATCATTAAAATAAGATTATTTAGGCTGAGGGTGATTCAGTTGAGTTCAAGGCTAGTTAGCATGGTAAGGCTAGGAAGAGAGTTAGGCTTGAGGTATCTGAGGGTGATGAGCCTCAAGATTAGGATGCAATTGTTGGTGGAGAGACTCTTAGTGATGCAGCTGCCAGTGGAGAGACTTCCACACCTAATATGTTTTAGTAGCTTATCTCCCACATTGATTTGTGCTTTGATATGTTTGCACAACAATTCTTTGATCGCTCTAAAGCTTTTGAGGAGCGTATTGAGACTCACCTTGCCTTTCTTGAGTTGGAGATTGCGACTCTTTGTGATTGCCATCCTCCTCCTTCTTAGTTCCTCTTGACAATTATCTTTTTTCCTACTTTTGGACACAAAACTGTCATTATACTTAACTAATTATGGGACACATTTATATTTTGTTTACATGTGCCCATTTCTTCATTTTGGTTTGGTTATTTTTGTTGGTGCCAAAGGGAGAGAATTTGGATATGTGGCTAATATGCTAATCGTGCTAATCATGTCGATATGTTAATATGCTAATCTTTTGTATATGTAGCCAATATTTTTTGTCAAGGCCTATTTTGATAATATATATATATATATATGTATATATATATATATATATATATATATATATGATATGATATGAAAAAATGTTTTATGGCTAATAAATTTTTGACATTTGTTTTATTTTATTTTACTTGAATGCTTTATTCTTGATTTTATATTCTTGAGCATAATGGCTTGTTTATTTACTTCAAATGTTTATTATTTTTTGCATTTTTAATTTTTCTCTCATTAGCCACATTGCTTAACTATTTGTCACCATCAAAAAGTGAGAGATTGTTGAACCTTAAGGGGTATTTCTATAATTTTGATGATCACAACTAATTATGCAATGATATTTAATCATTTCAAGTGTTTAAGTCTTAAATAGGTCAATGATATTTAAGTCAAACCTTTAAAGAGCTTTGAAAATCAATATTGGATAAAAAAAGGCTTCAAAAGATGGGCTTCACCACTAGGCTTCATAACCATGAAGGATTTTGTCATGACCATGACCATGAAAGATTGTGTCATGACCATGAAAATTTTGACCAAATGATCCAGAAACCTTCATTGCCAAATCATCATTGAAGGCTATGAAGGCATCCTTTATGATCATGAAAGACTCTTTCATGACCGTGAAAGTTGAACAGGAAATTCAATTTTCTTAAGCCAAAATGCTTCATGACCATGAACAGTTTTGTCATCATCTTGAATTTGGACACATACATCAATAATGAGGTGGTTTAATGGCTATAAACGCAATAAATGCACCCGTAACGGTTCCAATACTTCGAGGGAGTATAAATACTTCATATTTATGACTGTATGAGGTTAGAGAACAATTGTTTACGTGCAAATTACTTCAAATTATTATTGTGCATTAATTTTTCAGCTACCTCTCTTTCTCTCCTTTACTTCAACTTTGTATTTCTTTAAGGGCTCAAGTTTTCTTGAGTTCTTCAGGTTGTTAAGTGATTTCTTTCTTGTAATCAATAGCTCAATAGTGAGATTGAGTGTATTGGGTTAGGGATTGAAATACATGTAATAGTTTGAGTATGAGTCTTGGGTTAAAATACTTGGACAGCTTGTTTGAGCTTGTAAATGTTTGATCTACACCTTAAAGTATATTGTTAGTGGATTGAAACTCTCAACTAAGGTTAGGGACAAGAGTAAGCTAAGAGAGCCAAACCTCTATAAATCTTTTATGTTCTCTTGCTCTTCTTTGAGAAATTTTTTATTTTTCATTCCATTCAAAAATCCCAATTCACCCCTTTCTTAGTACTTATGGTATTTCATCAATAATTGTTAGTTTTTCATTTCCAACTTTCCTTTTTTTTCATTTTCACAGTTTTTTATTTTCAGAATTGAATTTTTCATGTATCATTATATGGCGTGTGATATTTTCGGATGAAACCGCCCACTACTCATGTTCTATTTTCCTAACTCTTTATGGTTTTTCTCTTTAATTCATCAGTTCATCCATTTTGTGTGTTTTTGTTCTAGAATAGCATTCCTTGTTTTTTTTTCTTTCGTAGTTCTCTGCTAGTCCTTTTTGTTGTTTTCTTCTACAATTGTTTTTTGTGTTTTAATGGCCGATACTTCTTTAAAAAAATAAGAACCTCTTTTAGCTAGATTATTTGAAAGCTGAAGAAACCACGGTCTAATATGGAGAAGGCAATTGCTTCTAAAAAGGTGATGGTTACTAAGGGGAAGGAAGTGGCAGTTGCTTATGAGAAGGAGACAATTTCTAAGGGGAAGAAAGTGGTTGTTGGTTCTAAGAAGAGGATGGTTAGTTTTGAAAGTGATGAGTAGTTGTATTTCATGGGAAGATTGGATCAAATGTAAGTTTTCCATTTGATTTTTTTATCATTTTTTGTAATGTTTTAATGTGATTTTGGTTTAGTGATGATGCTTTTGTTATAATTATTGTTTTTGTGTTGTTCTGGGAATGGAACTTTTGTAAGGTTTATTGAAGATTTACTACAATTTATCTAATGCATGTCTAAGGTTTATTGAAGCTTTTATTGTGTTGTAAATTTTTTAGATAACATTTGTTGAAATTTGATTGAAATCAACTCAAGGTTTACTGCAAGTTCATTTAGAACTTTATTCCTAAACATTATATATAAGATTTATCCAAAGTTTACCCTGCATGTATCTAGAACATGAACCTTATATCCTTTATAGAAGGTTTACCCAAGGTATATCAAAAATTTACCTAAGGTTTACCTATGTTATCCAATGTATACTGTTTTTTGTGTTATGTTGGAAGCTTTTTAGTTAGCATTTTTTTTTTAAAATTTGATTGAAATTATACCTAAAGTTTACTGAAGTTTTAATTAGAACTTTAAACCCTAAACATTTGATACGAGGTTTATCCTATATGTATCTAGAACATGAAACCTTGTATCTTTTGTAGATAGAATACAAAAGGTATACCCAAGGTTTACCATAATTTTAGTTAGGGTTTTTGCTGGATTTTATGAATGCAGTATTGACATTTATTTGAGATATACTAGAGGTTTATCCATAGTTTACTCTAGTTTTTCTTTACATTTACCAAATGTTTACCCTAGATTTATCCAAGGTTTACTGAAGTTATCTAATGTATATTGTTTTTTATATGTGTTATATTGTTTATCACTTACAATACATTACTTATATATATTAATTTTTTTTTATTGTTGTTTTAGGATGGAAGATTGTTTCTTAATGCTAATGGAGCATTATGTTTCAAAGTTCAACTGTGTATTTGTGAAAGATCTAGTGAAGGAGAAGCTTTTAAAGTATTTGATTGCTAAGTAGGTTGAAATTTTTAAGGGGACTTGCTTTGGTGCTTATTTATATTTTCCTTATCTGAAGCTGTAGAATTAGCTGGTACATCATTTGTTGCTATAGGAGACTGACCAGCGTAATGTTGATGAGATGTTTCTTATTAACGATCAACCCACACATTTTTTTATCGGTGATTTTAATGTCATTACCAGTTTGAAGTATACTAGTGATGAAATTCTAATAGGGTACAAGGGTCAAAACAATAGTCTCTTACAGAAGTATTTTGGTCAATTTGATAAGGCGGACAAGCGGGCTTTTGAAGAGGTTTTCATTCTTGGAAAATGGGAGAGTGATGAAGATGCATTGATGATTATTGTTCTTTATTTCTTAGAGTGTTTTATTTTTGCTTCTCCATCTAAGGAGCTTGTGTTAATTAAGCATTTTAATATTATTGATAGTGGTGATTATAAGAATTACCCTTAGGGAAAGATAACTTATTTTGAGATGATTAATTCATTAAAGGTTAAAATTTGCAGTGGAGAGAAATCTGGTTATAGAGTCATTGGATTTCCATTAGCTCTTCAAGTTTGGTTTTATGAATGTGTTGGTATAGCTAAAGGTAAACTTGCTACTTGTGTTGTATATGATGTGCCATATATTCTAAACTGATCTTGTTATGGTATTTCTACTCCTCCATTCAAAGTAATGCAAAGTTCCTTTTTTCATATAGATGTTTCTCTAGAAATTTCCTTATTCTTTTGTTTTCATTTATTTTTTCAATTTATATAATTTTTGGTTTGTGTTGTAGATTAGGTATTTTTTATATGTGTTAATGTTTTATATTTGTTTTTATTGATTATAATGTAAAGTTTGTGAATGATATGGTAAAGTATACTAAGGTTTATCTAATGTTTACCTGAGGTATACCCAAAGTTTACTTGAAATTTATATAAGGTTTACCTAAGGTCTATCTGAGGTTTACCAAAGATTTATCCAATGTTTACTTAGGGTTTACCCAAGTTTACTCACTGTTTATTGATTTCATATTTCTAATTTTTTTTTGTGTGTTTAGGTTAAATTTGAAGAGTATTGAACCTATAAAGGATGAAAAGGAGTTAATGGTTTCTGAATTTTTTTCAAAGAGTTTTGTAGTTTTAAGAGAATCAAAGCCTTCATGTCTTAAGTTTGGGAATATTCCATAGACAATTCCGAGCACTTCTTCTCATCAATAAGATGAGAATAGAAAGCTGCCTACCATAGGCAGATCAGGATTGAAAAGGAGATTGATGCATTTAAATCATTTATTCAAAAGAAGGTGGATGAGATATTTGGACAATTTCAGTATTTGTAGTCAAAGATTGATTTATTGGTTTGCATAAGAAGGATGTTGAAGGAGATGAGGATGAAAAAATTAAGAAGAGTAATGAGTAAAGTTTATCTCATTATGAATTTGAGAGTGAAGATTTCGAGTTTAAAGCAAGTGAAGAAAGTGGTGGTGATGATGATGGTGGTAAAAAAAATGATGATAAAATTCATTTTGATAAGGATAAGAAGAGTGATGATAATAATGTTAATGTTGAGCAGAATGAAAAAAGGAATGATGAAGATGGTGATGATCAGGATAAGAGAAATAATGTTGATGATAATGCTAATCAGAGTAAGAAGAATGATGCTGATGATTATGACAATGATTCTAGTAATTAATTACAAAGGTGATGGTGAAGAAGATGCTACTACTGGGAATTTTAAAGATGTTGAGGATGAAAATATGGATAAGGCTGGTGGTAAAAATATAGATAATTTAGATATAGTAGATAAGGTTTGTAGATAAAGTTGATAATGTTGAAATGGATGTGGATTTAGGTGGTTCTATTACTGCTGAAGATGATTTGGATGAGGATCCAAGCAATCCATTTTCATTTATGACTATTTCTAAAAAAATAAATTTAATACTATTTTGGAGGCTACTGAAGGTCTTGTTGTTGTTTCTCAATTAACTATAGTTATGGATCTTTTTTAATTTTTGTGTTTTGAATTTTTTGTATTAAGTGATTAATAATTTTTTTTGTGATTGTTAAACATGTGTTGATTGATTATTCTATATTATTATAGGATGTGAATGAGAGAGAGAGAGAGAGAAAGAGAGAGAGAATAAAAGTTCAGCAAATTATTTCTTGAGTGAAGTTGTCCTGGCTGAAATAGATGAGATTTAAAGAAGCAAACTTGCCTCAAATGATATTGTTGCTGTTGATTTTGTTTATGATGAGTATGTAAGTTTTGTTTTTTTATTGTGTTGTGAGATTTTAGTATTCTTCTTTTGAATTTTAACTAAGTTTTTATTGATGTATAGCCAAGGTTTATCTAGGTTTTACCTAAAGTTTATCAAATGATTTAGCATAGGTTTACTCGGTATTTTGTAAAGGTTTACCTAAAGTCTACCATATGTTTACCTAAAATGTAATTATATGTGTCCAAGGTTTTTTTTACATGATTTATTTTAGGTTTACTTGTAGTTTATCCAAGGTTTATTCAAAGTTTACCAAAAGATTTAGCATAGGTTTGCCTAGGATTTACATAAGATTTATCTAAGTTTTACCATATGTTACTATCAGTTTACCTAAAGTTCATCCATATATGTCTAGGGTTTACTAGATGATTTACCTAACATTTATCCAGTATTTGCCTAAAATTTACTAAAGGATAACATAGGCTTGCCAGGATATAACTAAGGTCTATCCAAGGATGTTACTCAAGTTTTACCTAAAATTTACCCAAGGTTTGCTTCAAGATTTTCCCTATGTGTAGACAATTTATAGCCATGATATTTATTCTATATTGATCTTACATTTGTGCTCATTTTTAATTTTTTTTAGAATGCTAAAGTAGATTTGAATAAGGACTCACATTCTTTTTATGATGATTTTGTTTTTGAAAAGGTTGAATCAATTGTCAAACAGTATGGAGAGTGTTAAACCGGCTAGTAAATTTTTCTAGCTAAGTTGATTTTATGTTATTATTTTATGTATTATAAAGTGTCTTTATATATATACTGTTATTTTTTAACATGCAATTCGCGTGGATGTTGATGATGCTTCTAAACCATCTTTTACTGTGCTAACACCAACTCCTGATAGTCAAGCAAATAAGAATGATTCAGATGTTGTAGATTCTACTGTTACTGATATTGTTATTCCTGCTCCTAAAAGCTAGTAGAGAGAAAGGATATAACATTTGATAGCCAAGCCGATAAGAAAGATTTAGATGTAGAATCTATTGATGCTGATGTTGTTACTCTTGCTCATGAAAAGCTAGTTGAGAAAAAGTATATAGTATCTAATGCAGTGCAAAAAAGAAGGCTATGAGTTGGTAATGTTTTCAAAAGGAAGACTAAATCAAGAGCTTACATGAAATCTTCTTTTATTAACAAATTTGGTTTAACAGTAGAGGATTTAGGTTCTAAATCAAGAGCAGCAGTGAAAATGTCATATCCTTATAATGGTCTTCTTCATGAGGGACCTGCATTTATTGATCAATCGATGTTTTATGATTGGCTTTTGAAAGGTTGATTAAAGAAAAAAAAACGTAAATTTCTGTAACTTTATTATTTATTTTTTTTATGTTTTAGTATTTTATTGATATTTCATTTTTTACTTTTTTAATGTCCATAAAGTGTATATATCTGGTAAAGGTAAAATCGAATCTTAATTGGATTTTGTGGTTTTTACTACCTATGATAACAACTGGTTTTATTTGTTGTGAACTATGAATTGTTATTTGCATGATACTGTAAGTTTTTTATTCATAGTTAATTTTTTTATTCTCTAAACATTCATTTGCCGTTTAATTTTGTTTTTGAAAGTATACCCAAGGCTTATCCAAGGTTTACCCTATATATACCTAAAGGTTAAGGTTTGCCCAAGGTTTATCCAATGTCTACCATTATACCTGCCTATGGTTTACCTAAATTGTTCTAGAGGTTTGCCCAAAAGATATATGAAATTCTAAGGTATATTATAAGAGAAGTGCTCTAAAGGCAATCACCTTTAGCACTATATATACAATTTTCAGTTATATGAATAAAGGTAATTTTCATTATATTAATGTTCATTTAATATGAATTGATAAGATCTTAAATTGGTTAATGAAAGTCCTTAATATAAGATATAACATGAATGAAATCATAATGAGATCATGATGTCAAATTCCTATCATGTACAATTATGTCTACATCTAAAATATTCTAGCCATGGGATCAATGAGATAAGACACTATTGATTCAGATAGGCTAGCACATGTTATACTCCTTGATTGAATTAAGCATTAGTTCTCATAACCTGTAAGCATGAGATGTTTAGAGTTAACATGTGGATGCTTACTAGAGTAGTTAAGTATATTAGAGACCTGCTATAAGATTATCATATGGATGCTTCATACATTTGTCAATAATGTTCTCATCATAGCAATGGTGTAAATATCCTTGAACTTGAAGTGCTCAAAGTTATCTTGGATATTGATCTTGTGGTTTGACTTCATTCCTTGTTGTCTCAAGAGAGGTTTCTCATTGGGTGCAACTTAAGGTATTCAAAGGTTGTTGGGTAGCTAATAGAGGAATCACTACTCCTATTAGAAGGAGAGTATACCCATGGCCATTTGTTGAGATCATTACTTTGGAAACTTTGGCCAAAGTAGGAATATCTTGAAGGACTTCGAAGACATATATTTAAGAGTAATGAGTTTCAATGACAAATATTAATATCATTTAGACTATATGTGATGTAGTCAGTCTAGTGGGAGTTGACAGTTAGATTATGCTCTAAACCGAGTGTGGTATTATGAGGGTGAAAGGATGAATTGTAAGGAAATTATTTATAGAAAGGTATGTAGTCAGACCATTGACTTTTTGATCAATTAAGAGTCATGATGTATTGTTAGATATCGCCCATGACTTACTTGAGATCAAATGTTGTTATGAGTGGCCAACATAATTGGAAACTTAATAGGTCTTACGCATTGAAGATGTACAAAGGAAGTAAAATGGACTTTTGGATTGGATCCAAATCTGAGAGAGAAAAGCTATATTCCCGAGTGTAATAAATGGTATTCTTATCATGGGCGGGAAAGTCTAGCTCATGATATGAAAAATCTACTGGACTAAAATTGCACTATCTTGATCAGGACATTGGATGTCACGACTAGGAATAGCCTAATTTTGGGCATATGCCAATCGAGATTGACATCAAAAAGGAAATCTAGTATAATATCATTCAAGGACTATAAATAGTCCTTTTTTAGACCTCAGAAGCTGTTGCAACAAAAGAGAACAAAAAGGATTCATGTTCCTATTCTCTCCATTGCTCATTCTCTTGCTAGCACAAGTGATTATGCGAAACCTATGGCCTTAGGGTTTTCCTTCTCGTATTCTTTGCGTGGATTTATGTTAGAGGTGATGTAAGAGGATTACTATGGTTTGCAACAACCCGGTAAGGCAAATTGAAGGATGGAAATCTTTGATACGATGGTAATCTTCTTCAAATCTCAATTTTGGTTAATCAATCATAGCTTCATAGGGTGATTTCATTGGTTTGGGTTTAAAATTTTAATTTTCACTGCGTTGGATATATGTGATAAATTTGGTATGAAACCTAACAGTGGTATCAAAGCCTCCCTATGTTTGCTTTGATTGATTTTAATTTGAAGAACAATATGATTGCATGGAAAACAATAATAGGGTTCTAAATTTCAATGGGATTGAAAATGGCTGAATTTTATGTTCTTCTCCATTAATCTATTTATACGATATTTTAGGAATAATGTAATAAATGGTTTAATACAAATTTGATTTGTATGATTAAATGGAAAAGTTATGTTTTGATTGCCAAAATTGTTTTTAAATGGTTTAAAATTGATTAGTTGTTTTAATTCCATGGTTTGTTCGTTTTGAAAGTTCATGTGATGAAACTTGTGATTGAAAATATGTTGAGAATACCCTTTCGATCTATAACAATAGCCATTGCAAAATTAAAAGCGTTTTAATTTTCTAGAAGACGCAGAAATCCCGACCAGGACACTACCCAGTTCTAGGTTTTAATTTTATTTCATAATTTCTTATTTCCAGTACCTTTAATCCATAAAAATGATTTAAATATGTCAGTATTTTAATTTAATCCATTGAATTCCATTTTAATTCTAGAAATTAAATGATTTGGTTTTGGGTGTTTTCTGACTAACTGAACTGAATTATGATAGTTTAGGTTGGCTTAAATTGGTCTATGAATGCTCGAATAGATGATAGAGTTTTCTAGAATTATTGGAAATTTTGAATTTGATTTAGATTTGGATTGAATTAATTTATTCTAGTAGGACTAGAATATGACATATGAAAAATAATTAAATGTTTTAATTATTTAATATCATTGTAATGCCCACAAAATAGGGCTTAGATGTAATGTGGAATATGAGGAGTATTATGGTAATTAAATTGCGCTCGCGATTCCATATGCGTGCTTGCGATTCTGGTCGGGACAATTACCCCATTTAAACATGATCCCACTTTGTCTTTTTCATTATGTTTAGAACCCTAACCACCTCTAGACACCAGAGCATGACCGGAGAACAGTTTTTTCACCCTTCATTGATTAAACACCATAAAAACACAATTGAGAGTGATTTACAAAGATTTAAATAAGGAATTTTGGGTGTTTTTCAGAAGAACACGAGTTCCATTTCGAATAGTCCCATAAATTGAATTCTCCACCTATATTCTTAAATTTCTAGAGGTATTTTAGGAATGGTATAAAAGGTGAGAAAGGGAACCGAAACATTAGAGAGACATGAGATTGTTAGTTTCAGCTCCATAGATTAAGGTTTATACATATAATCATATTTATTCACTTTCTGGCTGCATGCTTACTAGTACATAGGTATATTGAATGATATGTCTCTATTGAATGCCATGAACCTTGATCTGAATGGTTTGGATTCGATTGTATGGATTAATGCCATGGGTTATTTAAGATTTTCATGTTAAATTAAGACAACATGCATTTAATTGATTATGGCACAATTATAATAATCATCCAGGCTATATAAATGTCATATTATGCTTCTGTAATGAGTTGGTAGCTCTAGAAACAAACAAAGTGGATTTTGCATGTAAAAATGATGAATCTATAGTGTTGGTGTTACAGAAGTCGCAAATGCGACTAGGAGGTTCCCACTTGCAATTTGCTTTGCAGGCACGACTCCAGAAGTGTGCTCGCGAGTTCTGTGATGCATACATTGTGTTCCACGCTTGTGTAGGGTAATGTATATAAGGATAATGATATACTTACATGATATGCCATAATATGACATGAGATATATGTATGTGTACATGATGATACATGGAACATGATATGACATAAGATAAAGGATATGTATATGATGATACATGGACAAAGATATGACATATGATACATGGATGAATTACATGTGGATATGCTAGACTGTTTATATTGCCATGCGATGACATAGAGATGTTATTATGATAATGAAATATGGTTCATGTGATTAAAGGAAAAGATGTTAATGCCCTACTCGTACTAGGACTAACTATAGGATAGATAGTGCACCATTGAGGGTGGTTACAGTACCGTAGAATTATTCCATACATTATTTTTGGGTGAGGTGGCTTCATTTTTGAGAATGCCCTTGACCCACAATGATAGCCGTTATTTAATTTATCGACCAAGGTGGCTTTAACTCCAAGAGCACCCTTGACCTAGTATGCTAGTAGTTATTTATTTTTCAGTCAAGTGGGTTTAGCTCTGAGAGCACACTTGACTCAGTCACAGATTCAGGCAATCATGGTTAGGTGGACAAGGTGGCTTCAACTCCGAGAGTGCCCATATTCACAACCCGTATTCAGCAGTCTAGTTGAGTAATTGGGCAAATGTAATGAATAAATGGAAAAAGAAAAGTTGCTTTATAGTGGTTTATGATTTCAGGTAAAGGCTTTCACTTACCAGGTACACTAATATTATGCTATGGATTGTTTGACATGATTACATGAATGTGATATGATGAATTGGAATATGAGAACATGCGATATACTATGATTCGCATGTTACAATTTTTATAAGATGCATGATATAATTTATATGATTATGTGTACTACTAAGCTTGGATAGCTTAGTGTGTGGGTATTCCTACAAGCAGGTCCGAAGCCGTAAATAGAGTTGACACAGATAAGCCGAACCAGTCAAATGATCCATATATAGAGTCAGCTCATAACCATGCATTTTTCCTTATTCATGCATATTGAGATATTTGGACTATTGTTTTAATATGGATTATAAATTATGAACTTATGGTTTGAGGTTTTGTAAGTTTATTTATGTTGGGCGTGTTTAGCCCTGGTTTACAAATGTTATAGTTCAGTTATCATATTTATGCAAGGGAGCTTAAAGAGAAGAAGAGGTATGACAACAACTCTAGCCAATCCTCCAAGTACTTAAGGAATAAGAGGAGTTCCTACATTAAGCAAAGAAGGCATGAGACTTCAAGTGATGAAAGCTCTTCAAATGAGGGAGAGTTTGCTGCCACTTGCTTCATGGCTCTACAAGAGGATTCAAATAAGGTGTGTTCTATGTCTCAATCTCACAATAGTTTGCTTGACATGCATGATGATGATGATGATTTTATTAAATTCATGAACCTTCAAATTGAGAAATTTAAAAAGAAATTTTTTTTTCATAAAAATAAGTATTTAAATTTGAAAAATGACTTTGATGAGTTACAAAAGATTGTTTTAGAGCTTAAAACATCTAATGAATCTCTTAGAGAATCATTGGATGATCTTTCATGAAAACCTTCAATCTCTTCTTTGCTTAAAGAAAATAATATTTTAAAAAGTGAGTTTGAAGAACTTAGAAACTCAATTTCAAAATTTCACAAAGGGAAGGAAAATTTGGATACACTTATTGTATCTCAAAGACGTCCTTTAGTGAGATATAGTCTAGGCTTCAATGAAGATTTAATATTATCATCTCTACTAAGCTCAATATTTGTTAAGGCTGGCACACCACAAACCTTATCCATTGAAATAATTGGCTCTAAAGCTGAAGGCAAGGCACACACCAAAGTCATTGCTCAAAAGAAGAATAGTAAGCGCTCACATAATCCAAGAGGGAAACCTCAAAAGACCAACCATATCTTTTTATATAAAAGGCATGCACATAAGGTTACACATACCATACAATATTGTGCTTGCTCATATTCACATTCTTTTCATTGTTATGAAACCTAAACCCCATGCAAAGTGGCAAGAAACATTTAGGTCCAAGCAATGCCACTAATGTATAAGATTTGGGCACATAAACACATTGTTTTATAAATAAGGCTCATTAGGAACCTTTTATAACTAACCCCTATGGACCCAAATTTAAATAGGTACCAAAAATTTTTTAATTCTTTTGTAGGTTGCCCAAAAGTGGTCAAAGGCATATGCTCAACAAAGTGTTTTCTCTCAAGTGATCAACCCCATTAAACTCAAACTTGGCATAAAGTAAGGGGGATCTACTTAAAAAAACGATCACAAGAGAAGAATTCAATCTCTATGAAAAAGTGCCTCAAGATCATGGAACGGTCTTCATATTGATAAACATTCTCTAAACTCATATTTTATGCTTTAAGATGCTATTCTTATCTTGATGTTTTTGATATGTATTTGTGCAACCAACAATTGGTATCATTTGTTAGCAATTGATAATATTTGTTATTTTCATATCCTTGTTATGTTTTAGGAGTTTTTTTTTTTATATATACTATAACCTTTTGGTATCATATTATTTAATTTTTTAATATTCTCTCTTATTTTCTCTCTTTATACATTATGTGATTAATCTTATACTATACTTGCTTATATTCTTTTTGATTTTGATGAAGGGGAGAGAAATATAAGAAAACATAAGTAAATTGTAAGAACATAAAGGGGGAGAGATCTTTAGAAAACATAAAAATCTAAAAAGTAACTTTTTTTATATAATAGAACACGATAATCAAAACGGATTGCCTTGAAACTTGACATAATTACTTTTCAATATGTTAATTTTTTTTTGTATGCTCAATTTTATTATTTTGCTTAGTTTGATTGTCAAAATAAAAAGGGGAAGATTGTCAACCTTAGGGTAATTGATCTTTGTTTTGATATTGACAATCAAATTAAATGTTACTAATGTTCTCATCTAGTGTTGTTTTGATATTGTACAAAAATTCAAGTCAATTGGATTTGATTTGCTTAGTGAACAAATTAGTCAAATGTTGAAGGACAGTTTCCTTCTCGGGAAAAAAATTTCTCCCTTGGGAAATGCTCGATTTTAGCATTCCAAGCTTCAAGTCAAAAGTTCTAGAAAGTTTTTCTGACCAGAAAATATTTTCATGATCGGAAAACTCTAGTCACAACCATAAAATTTGACTGAGACTAGTCACCGTTGAAGAAAAGGACAAATCCAAGGCTGTCACGTGTAAGGCTCCAACGAATATATGAATTTTCCGACTAGGAAACATGGTTTCCCGACTTGGAAACTATCTCTGTCATATAACTTTTAATCACTCATCTTTAGAACATTAAAAATAGTTTTGACACCATATGTAACGGCTAATTGGAAGGTAAACATTATAAATAGACTTCCAAAAGGTATTAGAACGTAAGAGCATAATTTTAAGCGTGCCAAAACTCTTGCAATTTTATTTCTCATCTATTTTGTAAGAAATGGTTAAGTGTCAACCTCAAACACTTGGGTATAGGTTGTAAGAGTGATCCTAGTGAGAAAAAATCTTGTTTCAGTTGTGTGTGAGCCTGGAAAAAACACAAAGGAATTAGTTATTGTGTGAGCCATTAAAACACAATGGATTTGGGTTTGGTGTAAGCCTTGAGAAAACACGTAGTTGTGGGTGAGCTAGGAAAACTCTTTAGTTGTAAGTTAGCTAGGAAACTTTCTTGTATCTCTAGTTGAGATAGTGGAACTCCCAATTGCGGTTGGGGAGAGGACTAATATTTGTCAACACTCGAACCTCTATAAATCCTTGTGTTAAATCTTGTCTTGCTCCTTTACTTTCTATGTTTTATTTGCATATTACTCAAATACTCAAAGAAATCCATTAAGCCGAAAATTTCTATTTGCCACCAATTCAACCCCCCTTCTTGGTGCACCTTCTTTCCAACAGTTTAGTTTACTTCTCACTAAAGAATGTCAGCTTTCACATCATGGAGTTCTAGATTCCACTAATTTTATGCAAAATATCACTCCTACAGCTCAATTCACCATATGTTAAGGGGCATATCCTAGAGGATGCGGACATGACTGTAATTCTTCTACTGGACATGGTAGGTCAACTGGTTATTCATCACCTTTGGGTCATGGCACTCCCCCTTCTTTAATGAATAATTCAAGACCACAACCACAAAACATTGGTGCCTATAGGAATTTGAATAATGCTTCAGATCTCTCATATATGACTTGCTTTAATTGCAAGGGCTAGGCCATTTACCCAATGTTTGTCCTTCTCCTTGAAAACAACACTTATCTCAACCAACTTGAAACCACATTAGCACTAATACTATGCGTTAACTATGGCTGCTGAATTTGGATACCACACACAACCCCACTTCATACTTGGAAAATCTAAATATCCATTTGGAATATCAATGTCCTGAAAAAGTTGTTCTTAGTAATGCTCCTCCCTTCTAATTTTTTATGTTAGTTCTTCCACCTTCTCAACTAGCAGTAATAATTTTTTATTTCATGATATTCTTCATGTTCCTAATGGTACTAAATTATTTGCTTTCAATCAGTTCTTTTACCTATATTATAATATTTCTATTGAATTTTTCCCTAACACTTTCTTTATTAAGGATTTGATGCCCCAGAGAATATTGTTTCAAGACTAAAATGAAGGAGGGCTTTATGTCATACCATTTAAAGGTGTGAATCGGTTCTGTTTAAAATCAAACGAACTCCAATGAACCAAATCGATATATATTTGGAAAAACCGAAATGAACCAAAATTAATTATAACCAAACCTAACTAAACCGAAATATTTTAGTTTTATTTGGTTCAGTTTAATTGGTTTAATAAATTAATTTATTAGTTAACATAAATTATAATTATTACCATTCCTTATCAATTAATATAAATTAAAATCAACTATCATAACTTTATAAATTATCATAAACTAAAAACAAAATTTTATAAATTAACATAAATTAAAATCAATGAATCATAATTTGTTAATTATAATAAAATTAAGATTAGTTAACACAAATTAGAATAAATTGTCATAGTTTATGATTTTATCAACATTCATGTAACAAAACTAATTATTATAAATAATAATTTCTTTTATTATATATAAAAATTAGAATTAATTATTATAAAATTTATAAAAAATATATATGTATAAAAAAGTTCAGTCAGTTCAGTTTAATCTGTTTTCAACATTTTCAATAAAATCGAAATGAATAAATAAAATTTTTTAAAAATAATAAAAAATAAACCTAAAACCAAATAAAACTAATTGAATAGACCGAATTCAACATGGTTCGGTTCATTTTTCAATTTTGGTTTGATTTTGCTCGCCTCTAATACCATTGTCTTTAGTTTGTTCTCCATTAGCTCACCTTACTATAAGAGAAGTGCTCTAAAGGCAATCACCTTTAGCACTATATGTTTAGATTTCACTTATATGAATAAAGACATTTTCATTATATTTATATTCATTTATATGAATTGATTAAAACTTAAATAAATTAATGAAAGTCCTTGATATAAAACATAGCATGAAGGAAATCATTATGAGATTTCTATCATGTGTAATTATGTTTATATATAAAATATCTCTAGCCAAAGGATCAACGAGATAGGACATTATGATCCAGATAGGCTAGCACATATTATACTCCTTGATTGGATCAAGCAGTAGTTCTCATAAGCTGTAAGCATGATATGTTTAAAGTTAACACATAAATGCTTGCTAGAGTAGTCAAGAACATTAGAGACTTGCTATAAAATTATCATATGGATGCTTTATACATACGTCAATGATAATTTCATCATAGCAATGGTGCAAATATCCTTGTACTTGAGGTGCACAAGTTTACCTTAGATATTGATCATGTGTTTTGACTCCATTCCTAGTTGCCTCAAAAAGAGGTCGCTCATAGGGTGGTGATTGGGTACAACTTGAGGTATTCGAAGGTAATTGGGTAATCAATAGAGGATTCATCTCTCCTGTTAGAAGGAGAGTATCCCTATGGCCACTTGTCGGGATCATTACTTGAGAAACTTTGGCCAGAGTAGGATTGTCTTAAAGAAGGTCTTCAAAGACATATCTTTAATAGTAATGAGTCTGAGAGACAAGTACTAACATCACTTGGACTAGATGTGATGTAGTCAGTCTAGTAGGAGCTGATACTTCGACCATGCTCTAAACTGAATGGCCTATAGTGAGGGTGAAAGGATGAATTTTATAGATATTATAGTTCATAGTCAAACCACTAATTTTTCTGTCAATTAGGGGCCATGATATGTTGCTAGATATCACTCATGACTTGCTCGAAATCAAGTGTTGTTCAAAGTGGCAAATATAATCGGGAACCTAATGGGTTACACGCATTAAAGATGTGTAGAGGAAGTGAAATGGGCTTTTAGATTGGATCCAAAATGGAGAGAAAAAGGCTTGTCTAGACAGCTTCTCGCTCGGGAATGTACCATTCCCGAATAAGATGAAGTCACTAATGGAAAAGTCCAACTTATGATCGGGAAAAGGTATTGGACTAAAATTACACTATGTCCCAATCAGGACATGGGATGTCACAACTGGGAATTGCCAGTTTTAGGCATATCCTGACTGGGAAATGTGTTTTTCAATCAGGAACGAAATCAGATAAGGAAACCTAATCTGATTAGGATTCCTTGAATGAGAGTTCTGAACCCTAATCATTTAAAGACTATAAATAGTCCATTTTCATACTTCAGAAGGTGATGCATATAGAAAGAATAAAATGTTTTGTTCTTCTTCTTTCTCCATTGCATATTCTCTTACTAGCACAAAGATTTGACTAAAACCTATAACCCTTAGGTTTTCCCTCTTGCTACCTTCACATGGAATTTCGTTATAAGTGATCTAAGTGAGGATTACTATAGTTTGTAACAACCTGGTAAGGTGATTAGAAGAACAAAAAGCTCTAAACTAAAGGTAATCTTCTTCAAATCTTGTTTTGGTTAATCATTCATAGCTATATGGGGCGATTTCTGCCATTAGGTTTTAAAATTTTAATTTTCAGTTGTATTTGTATATCTGATATGCATGGTTAAATCCCAACACTTGTTTCTCCTTCTACTTGGTACCATCATTCTAGCTCATGCTTATTTCCATATTATCAAGTAAGCATTGCATAATGCTTCTATCAATTGTTCTACTTCGAAACCTAGTAACTTGTGTCATGATTATTATGTTAGCAAAAGTCATAAATTAGCATTCCTCTTTCTTTGTATAAGGCTTTACAGCCTTTAGAATTGATTTGTTATGACTTTAGAGCCCTGCCACTGATATTTACATTGATGATTATCTATATTATTTACTTTTTTCATGATCATTATAGTAAATACTCATGAATTTACTTTCTTAAATTTAAATATGAAGTCTTCTAATCTTCATTCAATTTCGGAAAAGAGTTAAAACAATTTTGGCTTTCCAATTAAAAATTTTCAATTTGAATGGGGATATGAATTTCAATCACTACAAACCTATTTTTTGGAACATGGAATTACATAATAATCTTTTTGTTTGTACACCCCAAAATAAAATGGATTTGTGGAATGGAAGCATCAACAAATTCTTGAAACAGATTTGCCTCTTTTATATCATTCCTCTCTTCCAAAGAAGTTTTGGACTTTTTTATTTGATATTACTCTTTACACTACCTATGGTACATCTCACTCTTGCTCTCCTTATGAAAAATTATTCAATCAAAAACCAAATTATTCATTAATGTGAATTTTTGGTTGTGCTTGTTATCTATGGCTTTAGCCTTATTCTAAGTCTAACCTTGATTTTCATTCAAAAATGTTGTATTTTTCTTAGGTATAGTTCATTACATAAAGATATCAGTGTTTTGATTCTTCTTTCAAAAAAATCTCCATCTCATGGCATGTTCTTTTTTATGAACAGGTTTTTCCAGTTATTAGAGAGTTATCTCATGGTGAAAACCTGACTCAAGCAGTTATACTACAACATCTAATTTCCCTCGTTAGTGGAATACAATGCAAGAAGAATATGATGCTTTGATTACAAATAATATATGGGATTTGGTTCCCCCAATAAAGGCAGGTAATATTATTAGATGTAAATGGGTGTTTTGCACAAAAACAAAAGCTGATGGTTCTTTAGATAGGTACAAGGCACACCTAGTAGTCAAAGGATTTCATCAACATCTTGTCATGGATTTTACAAAAACATATAGCCTAGTTGTTAAACCAGTAACAATTTGCCTACTTCTTGGTGTACAATTCGATTGGATATAAGACAATAAGATGTCTCAAATGCATTCTTGCATAGTTCACTATAGGAAAAAAAGTGTGTATGCAACAACCAAGTGGTTTTGTGAATAAGAACTATCCCCATTATGTTTACAACCTTAACAAATCTATTTATGGCCTTAAGCAGCACGTTGGATATGGCACCAATGTCTAACTAATGCATTATGCTCTATGGTGTTTGAGTCATCTAAAACATATACCACTTTATATTTCTTGCATTCTAGAAAAGAGATTTTGTATTGTCTTATTTATATTGATGATCTGGTAAGTATAGGCAGTTCAAACACTTTGGTTTCTAATATTATTAAACAACTTCAACAATAATTTGCTATCAAAGGCTTAGGCAAACTTCATTACTTTCTTAGGGTTGAGTTCACTAGCATTTGTTTATATTAAGAAAAATACATCAAATCCTTGTTAAAATGGGCAAATATGGCCACATGCAAGATTGTCTCTACACCAATATCACCTATCGAAAAACTTTTTTTTGTGACAACCAGACTTTTCATGATTCTACTATATTCTGTAGCATTATTGGTGGTTCCAATATCTATCTTTCACATGGCTAAATACCTCATTGCTGTTAATAAACTCTTCCAATTTATGCATCAACTAATAAAGCTTTATTGGTAAAACAAAAGGTGACTTCTTCATTATCTTCAAGGAGCAACTTCATATGGCAATTTTTTTGTCCAAATTAGATACTTATTCCCTTAATGCATACTCTAATGAAGATTGTGTTGGAAATTTGAATGATAGAAAATCAACAATCGAATTTGCAACTTTTGTGGTTGTAATTTGATTTCTTGGAGTTCTTGCAAACAAAAATCTATGTCACAATCATCCACTAAGGTAGAGTATCGTGCCCTTGCCACTACTATGTCTGAATTAGTGCAACTCTAATCATTGCTTCATGAAATTGGTTTTAAACTTCCAACTACCCTTATATTGTTGTGTGATAACCTCATTGCTACTTATTTGACTATCAATCCAATGTTTCACTCATGCTATGAACATTTGGAAATTGATTTTCATTTTGTTAGAGATTGAGTTCGAAAACAACTTTTGGAAGTTCAATATATAAGCTCCAAAGATCAAGTTGCTAATGTATTCATTAAGGGTTTACTTAAAACTTCATTTCTACAACTTTGAAAAAAAATGATTGTATTTTTCCACCCATTTCCGCTTACAGAAGGGTGATAAGGATAATAGAGTTTCACTTCAACTTATACTTAAACTAGAATAGTTCACTTGTATTCTAATTGGGGTATTCTACTTGTAATCGGTATTCTAGTTGTAGACTAATTCTACTTCTTCCAACATTGTATAAATATTTATCTTACAAGTAATTAATACAAGTTAGATTTAGTTCTAAAAATGTTTAAAAGAGCTTCTCTTATGTGAAAATGACCATGAAAACTCTCTTTTCTCTTAGCGCATGATAGTTAACAGTTTTTATGCTATCTTACATTGGTGCTCTAATAGCAAGGAAATGAGGGTCTAAGAAAAATCAATCTTCCATTTTTGCTCTATCCTAATCCATATAGTGATTAAGAGTGAAATTGTAGCTGTTCTTAATGATCCTTTTGATAACCATAAAGAGAATCTTGATGATGTAGAATCTTGATGATGCGCGATCTGTTTCTTTGATTTTGACTGAAACTAGGGCTCATGATTCTTCATTGGCTTTTGTAAAATCCCCTGTTCAAATTGTCAATGGTGATAATACAGACGCTCTTCTACCTATGGTTGCTTTTACCATACAAACTTGGGTTTCTTTGTTTTCTAAAAACTAATCAAGGGCTATTGGTGGTCATCTAGCTTTTTTGCCACCTGCCATTATTGATCACTCTAAAATTGTTTGATTTCATTCTTTTGATGTCAAGGATAAGGAGGCTCATTTGAAGTTTGATGTTGTAGTTGTGTTTTTGGACTTCACCTTTGCATAGAGAAACTCATATCTTTTGCAATGAATTAGTGGAAGAAAATTGGATTTGTAAGTGTGCATCAAATTAATTCTTCTATATTTCTACTCAACTTCTCTGATGAACAAGGCTATTCCAAACTGATAGAAGAGGGGCCAGTTACTTTTGATGAGAAACCATTCTTATTAAGGAAATGGCATCTTAAGATATCTTATAACTTGATAATATTAGCAAAATTCCAATATAGATTCAATTTCTTGTCCTTCCATATGAATTCTAGAATACCACCATGCTGAGTAGATTAGGTAGCATCTGTTGAACTCCTTTGTTTTGTCATTAATGAACACTTAATCACATAAAGCTAGGGTTTGCTAGAATTCTAGTGGAAATGGGTATTGGCAGGGATTTCCTTAATTTTATCACATTAGAAGATGAAAATGGAGTGAAATTTCATTAGGTTATTCACTATGAGTGAAAGCTGATTGTTTGCTAACAATGTAAATAGATGGGTCATATAACTAGGGATTGGAAGGCTAAGGCTCCTCACAAACCTTTGGCAAGAAAGGCAGAAACCTAATTATGATGAATTTGTATCCTTTATTGTCGATACCTCTAATGTGGTTAGTGAGTCTGTTGTGAAAGGGAAGAGTTCTATACTAGTAAAATCCCCTACGATTCCTACTAATCAATCAAGCCCTAGTAATTGGAATCAATTTGATAGCCGGAATCTTCCTCCTACTCTTTGTGCAAATGTTAGTAAACAAATTTGTAGAGGTGGTGTTGATATTGATATTGCTCCTCGGGTAGGATAGGTGTTATTAGACAGGTAACCGGGTTAGAAACCTATTAAGCCCTTTATTCTTGATATATGAGTATAAGTTGGAATATAAGGGATGTTAATGACCCTTTCAACAAATTAGAGTTGCAAACTCTAACAAAGAACTATAAGGTTGTTATGCTTTATATTATTGAAATGCTTATTCATTATGGTAATATTGACAAGGCTTAGAAGGCTATGTAATTAAATAATTGTTCTTTCATTCATAATAATGGCCATGATGAGTTAGGTAGAATATGGCTTTTGTATGATACAACTGGTTCTTCCATAACCATTTTGCAATCACATAAGCAATTTATTCATTGCCAAGTTTGCGGGAATGACAATACCTTTTATTGGACTATAATCTATGGTTCCTACAATCATGTTGAAAGACTAAATCTTTAAGATGCTCTAAGGATCATTGGCAATTCTATTCATGACTCATAGCTTATTCAAGGTGATTTTAACGCTATTATGCAAGATTCCAATAGGCTTGGAGGTTGTACACCAAATTCTACTACTACAACTGACTTTCAAGACTGGCTTCTTTTCTCTCAACTATTTGAATTATGCAATACTAGTTTCAAATATACCTAGAGTAATAATCAGGAAAGGGAGAATCAAATTTTTTGAAAGTTGGATTGTTGTTTTGTAAATAGAGAATCAAATAACAAGTGGCTAAATTGTTATTTTACCTCAAGGAGTCTCTGACTACTCTCCTCTCACAATCAAGTTGCATGACATTTTGCCTTCCGATAAGTCTCCTTTCTACTTCTGTAATTTTTTTTTGTGTTCAGCCTTATTTTAATGAGCATGTTGCCTCTATATGGTATATGAAGATTCATGGTTCTCCTATGTTTACCCTTTACCAAAAATTGATGTATTTGCAAAAGGAACTCAAAAAGCTAAACAAAATCCTTTTTAGTGATATTCTACAAATGTAACTACTACTAGACAGCTCATTGAAGGTCTACAGACTAATCTTCAACTGGATCCTTTAAATGGTATTCTTCAAGATGAGGAAAAAGCTTGTTTGCTGTATTTAAAGAAACTTCTTAGTTGGGAAGAAAGCTTTTATAAACAGAGATCTTAATGCCAATGGATCCAACTTAGTGATAGCAACACCAAATATTTCATAATTTGGTGAAACAAAGGAAGACCAAGAAGTCAATTAGCAAACTTGTGTAGTCTACTGTTGAAGAATATTATGATCTTGATAGTATTAAGAAGGAACTGCTCCATTTCTATTGAGAGTTCCTTAGGCTCCTTTACTTATAGAAGGATTTCTGTTTCTTTGAGATCTTTCAAGAAGGTTTTTGTCTCAATGATGAGCATTCAGCTCTTCTTTGTGCTTCTGTCAATGATAAGGAGATTGAAATGCTATGTTTAGTATTGGGATTGATAAAGTGCCTAGGCTAGATGGTTTTAATAGCTACTTCTATAAAAAGTGTTGGGCTGTTGTTGGTTCTGATGTTTGCAAAGCAATTAAATAGTTCTTTGAAATGGGTAAGCTTCTAAAATGAGCAAAGTTAAATGTTATCACTCTTGTGCTTAAGGTAGCAATACCTAATTATCATAGAGATTATAGACCTATCACTTGTTGCAATGTCTTCTACAAATGCATTTCTAAGATTCTCACTGATAGATTGAGAAGAGTTGTTTGCAAATTTGTTCATCTTAATCAGTCAGCTTTCATCCCTAGAAGGAGAACATATGATAATATCCGTTCGGCTCATGAATTAGTCTGAAATTACTGCAAGAAAAAAAGGTAATAATTGTGCTTTAAAGATTGATCTTCAAAAAGCTTATGATTCCTTAAGCTAGGATTTTATTGAAGAAGTTTTGCATGGATTTCATTTTCCTGCTAATTCATTTTATTAAAGGTTTCTTTCTTGGGAGAAAAGGTCTTAGATAGGGTGATCCTATCTCATCTTTGCTATTTGTCTTTACTATGGAGTATTTTTCTAGAGTTATGAAGAATATGACTCGGTCTAATTCTCCTACCATAATGGATGTAAAGAAATGCAACTTACTCATCTTTGTATTGCTGATGATTTATTTTTCTTTTGCCATGGTGATGTTCACTCTATCAAGATTATTCCTAAGGCACTTACCCATTTATCTCTTGTCTCTAGCCATAAGCCAAATCCAACTAAGTGCTCCATTTTCTTTGATGGTGTGAAGCAAATTATTAGACATGAGATTCTTCGCATTCTACATTTTCAAGAAGGAACTTTTCCTGTCAAGTACCTAGGGCTCCTTCTTATCTCTATTAGACTATCAAAGACCAATTGTTATGCATTTGTTAAGATGCTTACATCTAGACTGGCATTTTGGTCTTCGCAATTTCTGTCTTATGCTAGAAGATTACAAGTTATCAATTATGTTCTTCTTAGCATGACTTCCTACAGGTGTAGTATTTTCATTCTTCCTAAGTCTATAATTATAGGGGTGGAAGACATTTATAGATATTTTCTTTGGAAGGGTATCTGAACTAGTAAGAAAAAAAGTATTGTTTCCTAGGATCGTGTTTGTTCCTTTAATTACTCTAGTGGTTTGAATGTTAAGAACCTGTTTTGTTGGAATCAAGTTGCATTACAAAGCATATTTGGAAGTTAGTGACTGATAAGAAAACTTTATGGGCTACCTGGGTTTTTATTAATAAGCTCAAGTGATTAAGCTTTTAGGGTATTTTAAAGCCCTATGACTTAAGTTGGAGCTGGCGGTGCCCCATGACTCAAGTTAGAGCTAGCGATGCCTATTGAAGTTAAGGCCTTTGGTTAAGGGCTTCTTTGTTTATATTTTAGGCAATTGTATTCGATTTTCATTCTAGTTAGACCCTTAGGTTAAAGGTATGTCTCTCCTAGACCGCTTCTCATGTAATGTCTAGTGATTTAGGCTCCGATCGCACGTGACCTTAATTGGGCGTGCTAATTCGATCGGAGTCCAAATTTGGACCCATAAAAAATGATAAATTATAAGAGAAAATAAGTAGGGATATTAATATATAAGAATTAAAAGATTGGAGCAAGAATTAGAAAAAATTTTAAATCACCCTATGGACAAAATAGGTATTATCAGAATTGTTGGAAAAAATTTGTAAGAGGTAGAGAAGTTTGTGGCACAAGAGAAATTTGTCATAATTAAGAATTAATTAAGATTAATTAAGCTAATCAACCAATAGAAAGAAAAATTATGCTAGTGGGACCCATACATTATAAACTTAATACAAAAGTAAAAAAAAAAGAGGTTTTGTGCCAAAAACCTCACCATCACCATCACTATCACCATCATCATCATCTTCATCTTCTTGTCTGTATTGTCCCTTTCCCCCGCTTATAACCCTGTAGGATCAAGCACTTACCACTAGGCCAAAAGCAGTTGCATGTGACAGAGGCACAACTTTATTTCCTTAAACCTAATGTGGATTCCTGTATGGCATCCCTCACAATTCACCACGGCAGCATAGAGCCCCACTACTGAGTGGTGGATGGATATGAGGGGCTTCACAAGGCATATGACTACCTTGGCGGGTTGGGCTGTCAAGCACCGATGCCGCACCCATATGCGAATCGTTTTAATCATCTTTATGAACTTTCCTTTCTTTCTGAAGATCAAAGAGTCCAAGAAACCAGTATTCCCTTTCTTAATCCTTATCATACCTTTCAAAAACACAAATCTTCCTTTACCACTTCCATTAAATCCCTCATCCATCAGAAACCTTCCTCTACCAGAAAATATGTACAGTTTTCTTCCTTTGATCACTGTCCTATTTGCGGAATAGGTGAAGAACAATTCATCACTTTAGAGATTCCTACTGAGTTTCCTACACAGCGGCAACGCAATGGATACACTCATATCCATTTTAGAGCTATTCGACTTGCTCTCACTTACCATGGCAGAAAAGGATTACCAGTTGTGGCTAGGATAGCCCTCTTGGATACAAGACTTTCAGAGTACTAATATGCTGTCATAGGAACTACTCTGAATGCGGGAACAGTTCTTTGTACCTTTTATCCTAATTTCAATGTGGGGCTTCAAGATCCTCATACTTTTAATACTTTAAAGGTGCAAATTGAAATCACTGGTGTACAAAATGTGGCTACTACTGATATAGCTACACTTCATTACTAGATGATCTACAGAGTCCAGAACCATGCTATGGATCTCTGTATTCCAGCTTCTGAGGATGCTTTGAGTATTACTGTTGATTCCACTCAAGTTCCCAAGGTAGTACAGATTCCAAAACAACTGCAAAAACAAGATCTTCTTCAAATCTTTCCTCAGTCTTGGTTAACTAATTATGAGCTTCTCCATCAACAGAGGCAGCCCGTCAGTTCAACCAAACCAATTTTCATCAAGCATAAGGATGGCACAATAGAAACACAATTCTTTTCCCCTGATGAAAATGAATCATAAGCTACAACGCTAGTTGAGTTTTCTACTCAATTCATGATGCAGTCTATCTCTTTACAGGAAGAAATTCCTATTATTGCTTTCTCAAATACAGCACAACCTATCTACCAGTCTCACAATGGAGATCATAAATATTTTGATATTTGTAACTGTGATGATTGTTATGCTGATCGTGTTGCAGAAGAAGAAAGTGAGAATTGGAATAGATCGTCTCAAAAAACTAAAAAGAAAAAAAGATGCTCATCTGAAAAGCAGTTCTTTGATAAGCATGACAAAGGAGATCCCTCTGTTGGATTATTGGGACAACCCTCAGGCAAATATGACTACGTTGTTTCATACTCTCCACCTTCTCATTATTCCAATCCTTCCACTTATCCTTCCTCTTCACCCTCATGGGGTGATGATTTTCCCATACCACCACCTGCACCCTTACCATGTTACCAATCCATTTTAAAACCAAATGTCACTCAACCAACACCTATTCCCATGATTGCTATGTACCATCCACCTCCTTCATCCTCTTACAATGATGACTTCCAACCTCTCCAAGACTATACAGACCCTGTTTCTTATGTCAAAACTACACCATATGTCAGATCTATAGTAGTCACACCTGAAGGTATTCCTAAGCCCATTACACTAGAAGAATCTGTGTTAAACTGGCAGACACAATGCATATGTTCAGAACACCGTGTTATAGCGATTAGAAAAGAAAGTTGATATTGTTTCAAGTAAAATCTCTGCTTTGAACAATCAGCAGACTACTCAGTATGAAGCTTTGTATCAGTTATTGGCACAAATGGAACAAAAGCAGACGGCTTTAAATGCAGAATTGATGCGTATGATATCTACCAGGATGTACGATGCTACGTTTGATGCTAAGGCAGTCAAATTACAGAAGCTAGAAAAGGAGATTGCTTCACTAAGACAAGATCTTAAAAAAGACTATCTCAGCTCTCCCTCTTTTTCAGATCCAATGGGTTTATTTACCACTTTGCAAACCCCCACTTCACACCAACCATTGTACACACCACCTCCTATTCATCAACCATCCCAAAAGGAAATGGAACATTTAGGCCTTGCCTCAGAGTTGTTCCATAAGCAGTTTATGGAACAGCTTAATTTAGGCCCACAGCCTATTTCAAAGCCCATTCCAAAGGCCAAACCCAACACTTCATCAAAGCCTAATACTTCAACATCCCAACCTTTACCTACCCAAAACCACCTCCTGATCCTGACTCTTCACTCCAACAACAAAAAGACACTACCCATTCTTATATGGTTCAACCCCCCAATCCTAAAAATACCATTACCACTTTTCTGGAGCAATAAGCACTTCAAACCTTACCTACTCTCACTGATCCCATTCCAGAAATACCATACCTTTCTTGTTCTGATAATTCAGACTCTGAACTTGAATTTTCAGTTGATGATTTTGATCCAAAGCACTTTCCTCCTACCCAGTTTATGGCTAACTCGACATCTTCCCAACAAAGTGGTACAACTCATCAAGAAACACCTACCTATCATACTGAAGAACTAGATGAAGACATAGGGACTCATACCCCAAACACTGAAACACAAGCTAATGTTCCACCGATGCCACATAATGGTCCATGGTTCACTTTTAATGACATTCCTCCTTATAAATGGTGTGATAGAATCCAAGAATTATATACCTGGATAGAAGTTCAACAAAGATGCCATAATGCCAGATTTCCTACGATTGTCTTGGAATTCACTTCCCGCTTCACAGGAACTCTTAGAGATTGGTTTGTCAGACTACCACAAGCAGCAATGTTAAGGTTTTACCATGCTTAAACTATTGCAGAAATCCTTACAGCTCTCCACCAAGAGTTTGTTGGTAGTACTGTAGAATTTGATGATATGGCTAGGGATGAGTATTTCAAAATGAAATGTTGCTCTCTTTTGAAAAAAGATCTAGATAAGCATTACCAGAGAATGATGAAATGCTTTTATTTACTTGGAGGAGCAACTGATGCAAACTTGAAGCAAGCTTTTCTGATGTCCTTCCCAGAAAGTATTTCCAATCATGTTCAATTCTAATTACATGAAAAAAATGTTGATCTGAATTCTCTCAGTATTGGAGAAATTTATGAAAGGATTTTGCTCTCTGTTGAAAAAATCTGTGCTCAACAAAAGATGGTTAAGGAACTGATGTCTTATGATCAAGATTCCTCGTGGAAGCAAGCATGCCGACGGCCTGATTTACAAATCAAATGCAAAGATTCTAAGTGTGCGTGCCATTCTAAGAAGACCAAGAGATATCACAAATGGAGCTCTAAGGATGTATCTCATCCACAAAGGCACAAGAGAAAAAAATTCAAATTCTTCAAGAGAAAGAAACAAAGATTCAAAAAAGGCGACCGCTGTTATGTTTGCGGCAAAAAAGGTCACTTTGCAAAAAATTGTCCTAATAAGCCCAAGAAGGCAGCCAGAATTATTCAAAAAATCCACCAAGTTTCCCCAGTGGATCTTACTTATGCAGATGTTGAATCCTTATTCTCTCTTGATGACGAATCGAATGAACGTGCCTTGTTTGCAGCCGAGTTTTCAGACTCCGACTCACAATCAGAATCAGATGATGAAATTCCTTCCCACAGTCCAACTTTTCCTGATCATTATCTTTCCCCTATTTTAACCATTACCCCTTTTCCTCTCCTTCCAGAAGAACCCATCTCTACCAAATTAACCCTTTCTACCTTTCCTTCTGTTTGTTCAACTCAAACCTCTCACCCAGTACCCCTTGTACCAATTTTGGTTTTTCCCCATAAATATTCCAAACCCATTAAAATCATTGCCCTCATTGATACCGGAGCTCATAGGTCCATGATGAACCCTTCCATTCTACCTGACAGATACTGGATCAACCATGACTAACATTTTCAAGCAGTTGATGGTAAAATTTTCACCACCACTCTAAAGACCCGACACCCGATCAAATTGCAAATTTTCCCTGATCTTTATACTTGGACCCATGTTCTTGGATCAAATCTTCCTGATAAAGATTTGGTTCTAGGATTTGATATTTATTACAAATTTGCCCACTTATCCATTTTACCCACTAGTTTGCAATACAACCACCAGACTCTACCTTTTACCACTGTACCTTCCTTGTTTTCCTTACAACCTTCTAAACATCTTCCTTCTTTAGCTCCTGACTTGATTCAAGATCTTCAAGACTCATATTGTGCCCTTTCTCACACTGAGTTCATGCAGAAACACCCATCCCCTCTCTGGACCCGTTCGGAATTTTTTATCACTCTTCCTTTCAAAAATCCAGAAGACCGTAATCCTACTAAAGCCTCACATCCAAGAATGAATCCTGCAGATATGCAACTGGCAGTTCAAAAATGTTCACAGTTAATGGCGGAGGGTTTCATTCAGCTTACAAAATCCAATTGGGCATGCCAAACATTTTATGTAAACAAACGGTCAAAACAGATTCATGGAAAGAAGCGCCTTGTCATTGATTACAAGCCCCTTAATCAATTTGTGAAGGATGATAAATACCCATTACCTCGGATTGATTCTATATTTCCATTTATGGCTTCAGCAAAGGTGTTCTCAAAGTTCGATTTGAAAGCTGGTTTTTGGCAGTTAGGTATCATACCAGAGGACAAATACAAAACGGCATTTTGCATCCCCAATCATCATTATGAATAGACGGTCATGCCATTTGGGCTCAAAGTTGCACCCTCCTTGTTTTAGAAGGCTATGATTCGCATTTATGAACCCCTGTTACACACAGCTTTAATTTATATTGATGACATTCTCTTGTTCAGCCCAGATATTGATTCTCATCATGATACAGTTAAAAAGTTCATAGACTTGACAAAAGCCCATGAAGTGATGCTCAGCCCATCAAAGATGCAACTGGCCCAGACCAATATTGACTTCTTGGGTATGCAATTTTCCAATGGAACCTACCAAACTCAGCCCCATCTAGCCCAAGAGTTGTTAAAGTTCCCTGATGAATATTTGACGGTCAAACAAATTCAACAGTTCCATGGTATTGCCAATTACATCATATAGTTCATTTCACAATACAATAAGTTGGTGAAACCACTGTATCAGATTTTGAAAAAGGAGCCTCCACCTTAGTCAGATGTCCACACCAGGTTAATTCAAAAAATAAAGTCTGTCACTCAGAGCTTGCCCCACCTCCAGATCCCTTCCACAGGACAAAGACTGTTGCAGACAGATGTGTCCGATGAGCATTGGGGAGCCATACTTTTTAAACAGCATGGAGATAAAAAAGAGGTCTGTGGATATGCGAGTGGTCACTTCAAGGAATGTGAACTTCATTATCACTCAACGTTCAAAGAGATCTTAGCCGTGAAATATGGCATCAAAAAGTTTGAGTTTCATTTGATTGGACACCACTTTACAGTTGTCATGGACTGTTCGTCCTTCCACGCATGCTTGATTTCAAATAGAAGACTATTCCTCATCCACAATTGCTCAAATGGAAGGAATGGTTTAGTCGCTACAGTTTCGCAGTCCAACATATAAAAGGAGACAAAAACCTTATACCTGATTTTCTATCCAGACCTCATAATCTGCAGAAAGATCTCATTTTATCTTCCTCAGAAATTCCTCTCATTCTCATGGCTTCAAGTTCTCAAAATACACCAGTCCTCAACCTTTCCGACTTTCCCCCAAACTGTCCCAAAGGACCTGATCTCAAGCCAATTAGAAGCTTCGCTCAAAACATGCTTTTCACCTACCTAATGTTGTTTCAGAACAAATTGGAACTTCCTAGAAAAATGATCTATTTTCCTACTGAATACCCCTGGATTATTGTCTATCGGCTTTGTTTAGTGAAGATGTTTTCGGAGCAGTTATGGTATCTGTGGTGCCAATCCACTTTATATCATCATGCAGTCCAAATTTCTCTTATTCCATTCCTCCCGTTCATCACCAACAAAGACAATCTACACTCTCCACAAGTCAAGTTTCTCACATGGTATCAACCCTTAAGCTACTCTAAGAAGCTGATTGCCAAGGTTATTACTGATCACTCAACTCCAACAGTTCTTGATCACATTGTTAGAATTTTCATATTCCACCGTCCTTACACACACATTATGGGAACAACTATAGTTGTAGCTATTGGTCACTCATAGCTATGGAAGGTAGTATGTCATGAAGATCCTATGAGCCTTGATGCAGTTAGATCGACATTGCACTTAGAGCTTCGCAAAAGGAATAATTATTTTGATCTTCCTCTACCCAGTTTCACTTCAATCGGACCGGATCCTTACAAAAGTATTAATATGGTCCCTTGGCCTCCTACTCTCAAGCTTAGACTTCGAGATGATGATGAAGATCACTTTTTTGAGCCAGACTCATAAGAAGAAGAAGAAGTAGTACAGCCCAATCAAGCCCAGGCCCAACAGAATCCCACTTATTTTGAAAATCTTCCTCCACCAGGTGTTGATAAACCCGATGATCTTAATGACTGGCCCCAACCAAATCCAGCACCCACTCTTGAAGATTTCCACCTTTCACCAAAAGATTGATGCCCACTCAACTTGTCGGCCACCGAATATGTCTTATAAATAAGTCAGCTACTTTTGTCCTAGCTGAACAGTGTGTGGATTGCTTTTTGCTTTTTGCTTTTTATCATGTTACTATTTGCTTTTAACTTTTTACTGTTTAAGCATCTTATCTGTATTTGACGTAAGTAGTGACGCATGTGTCACTTGCCTTTTGTTCTATATAAGCCTCCTCTTAGCTAAGGAGAAGGCAGAATGTAAGCAAAATTATCCCTGTAAAAATCTTTTGAGTGAAATATTATGTTTGCTTAAAATCTTTCTTCCTCTTCTCATTTCTTAAATCATACCTAGCTGTCTACGATCGTTAATGTCTTACCAGTATGTTGAAGCTGAGAGATATCATTGGCTATTGATCAGTGAGTGGTTCCTTGCTTGGGCATAAGCTTTATGTTGAACCTTGTATTGATTATATCTTCTGATTCTCTCCTCTTCAGCGCCCCTACTAGAGGCGCAACTTCATTTCCTTAAACCCAAGGTGGATTCCTATAGGGCACCCCCTATAGTTCACCACGGCAGTGCATAGCCCTACTACTAAGCAGTGGATAGACATGAGGGGCTTTGCAAGGCACATAAGTACCTCGACAGGTTGGGCTGTCAAGCACCGATACCGTACTCATATGCGATAGCGAATCCCTAAGGATGATCGAGGATCCTATAATCCAACAAACCCTAACCCTTTATTTGTGACCTTATTAAGATCCTAAAAGAGAGAGAAAGATGAGTTTAGAGAGAGAAAAGACAAGTGATTAAGGGTTTCTACCATAAGAAGAAAGGAAGAAGGAAATAAGAGAAAAAGGAAGAGAAGACTGGGAAAATCATGAAAGTGAGTTTCTTATTTTCAAATTCAACCTTATTCCATTTATTTGAGATCCATGTGGGTGATTGTTGTATTTGGAATTGATATAAAAGGTTATTTGGAGGTTATGTCAACTTTTCTTGAGAGATGTTAGATTGTTGGGAGAATGATGAAATTAAGTTATAGGTGATTGTGGATGATGGTTTTGTAGCTTGAAAACTAAAGAAATAAGACTTATTAGGATGTTTATGGGGCTGCCTAATGAAGGGGAATTAGATGGGATTAAGGATGTTTAGAAGTGTTTAACAGTGATTATGTAACTTGAAGATGATGGATGTTAAGGAAAGGAGTATGGACAAGAGGGGTTGTTTTGTTTGAATTTAATGAAGTGAGTGGCTATTGAATATTATGAACATAAATAAGGTAAATAAAGGAAGAAATAAAGATATAGAAAGGGGTAGAAAAGCATTAAGAACACTAGACATAATTCATGCATAGACTTTGGTTATATGTGACATTGATTGAAATCTTGTTTGTTATGTTAAGATCAAACAAGTGGGCATATGAGTGACCATCAAGAGGTGGACAAAGGGAAGGAAAAAACCACCTTACAAGGAGAAGGGAAAGAGGAGATTTGAGGCTACTTAGATATGCGCTTCTTTGATAAAAATCTTACATGCCATAATAACCATGAAATATTGTGTAATATTTATTGATGCATGTGGTTTGCAATGTAATATATTAAATTGTTGTCTTTCGAATTTTGTGTTAAAATGGAGTGAAATGTTGAGGTTTTTGAATGTGTTTTAGATTTGGAAATTTTAGGCATAACCATGGTTGCATAGGGCTATTGAATTAATTAGTTTGTAATTAGTCTAATATATGCCTTGTTACAAATTTACAAGAAGCCTTGATGAATTTAATCATGACTTTTGTTATGGTAGTTGGATTGGTATGAAACTAATTGGATATGAAATTTAACACATAGTACTTAAAATGTTATGATGAACGTAAGTGGAAATTTGGGTTGTAACTAGGTCAAAAATCTATTACAAAAATTCGGATTTAGAAGAACCATGTCAATGCTGGACAAATTTTGGTTGAATACCTTATAGTAAATTGGTCATAATATTTGATAGGAAATTCAGATTCTATTGATTCTTTTCGCAAATTTAACCAAAGACAATAAACTAAAAGTTTATAGAAGATTATAAGATCTGAATCAAACCAGAAATGGGCCAAATTAAGGCTCAAGTAGAGGGCTGGAATCTGCCATAAAAGTGAACTTTGTATGTAGTCTTTTTCATGTGCAAGATATGTATATGTGATAGTTAGAATTTTTTTAATCTTATTAGTACATATCAACATATAATATATTAATATGTGATATTTGTAATTTTATAATTAATAAATAAATATATTTGTGAGAAGTAGTAAAGGGAAGTATTATCACAATAATAATGGTAACGAAGAAAATAATGTCCAAGCCAAAGTGCACCTAGTCTAGAACTAGAATAGTGGATAGTTTCGTATGCCAATTAGAGAAAAAAATAAAATGTGCATGATAAAATATTATTGAAGCCGGTAATGACACTATATAAAAACCCGGTAAAGACAATATTTAAAAAGCTGGTAATGGTGCTATATAAAAAGCTGGTAAAGACATTATTTAAAAAGCCAGTAAGGCACTATTAAGAAGCCGGAAAATGGTAACATCATATTTCTATTGATGAGTTCGAATACATGTGTTATGAGCTTGAGTAAACCAAAAAATGAAAAAAGAAAAAAAATGAGTTGAATAAATCTAATTATAGTTGGACTTTTGCATACATATTGAGTATGAGGTAATTATTTATACACTGCATAAAATCTGTAATAATATATGGAATTTTATTTGTGATGTATATGATATGTAAATATGGCATGATTATACGTATTTGTATGTAAGATTTTTATCCTATGAAGCACTTCTAAGCTACTAGCTTAGCACGAGTGATTTTCCTCGCGCAGGTCCAAAGACTTGGTATATTAGAGTAGCTATTAGAAGAAGGACGGAATCCGATCAAAAAGCAGTTTAAAGCCTCAAATCATTTTTTATATATTTTGTTAAAGTATTATAAAATATTATCAATGATTTTTTTCATGTAGTGTATATATTGGGGTATGTAACTATAATATAAAGTGTAAAATTCAGGTATAAATATATATTTTATTGCAAGATACAAGATAATAGTATTTAGAGTGTATAAAATATTTATTTGGATATATATATAAATTAAATATAATTAAAAGGAAATAAAAAGAGAATATTAAAAGTAGGGATAATAATAAAACAAAAAAAATTAAATAACTTAATCTGGTGGGTTATTCAAAACGGCTAAGCAGGTAATGCCTACTTATCTTATTGTTCTAAAATATGATAAGGGATGTTACATCTCAAATGTAAATTTTATTGATGCTGGGATGGATAGATGTACTAAGGTTTGTGAGGTGTAATGAGATGGCTTATGAAGATTCTCTGCTCCCCTTGATCAGTATACTACTAACATCCGGGATTTTGTTTTGGCAAATTTTTCTTCTTTGGGAACTTGTGATGATTCTATTCAATGGAGGTGTTCTGACTCCTTTAGTATTGCTATTACCTACGAGGCTTTCTTGCCTAATGGATCTCCCATTTCATGGTATAAGTTGGTGTGGTTTCCCAAGCAAATTCCCAGGTATGGTTAGAATTGGCAATTAGTGTTGTGTTGTATCTAATAATGTCGTATTTTATTTCATATTGTGTTTAATCGTATCGTGTTTTATTTTGTATCGTGTCTAGTGTACACATTATACAATACAAAATTATTAGATACAGTCAACTAAACATGTCTACATGTATCTACATACACGACATAAAACACGATTATACACGAATATTAATATAATTACAAAAATAATAGCTATATAATATTTATTTGTATTTATTTATATACAAAATATACTAATACAATTAATTTTAACATAATGTATTATAAATTTTTTATATATGAATATTATAAATATTTAAAATATTATAATATATATTTAAATATTTTATATAGTTTGACTTTAAAATAATTAAATCTTGGAAAAGTATAAATAAGTGGCTTATACTTTTTGTGATTTTTAAATAAATGTCAGTGTCTTTTTTTTTCACAGAACAAGGTCTATAGTTTACTTCGTTAGGAAAAAATGGTATATTGTTATTAATAGTGACACTTTCTATGATGTGGCGATAATGTGACACTTTTTATAAGGTGGCGTTGACGTGATGTTTATATCGGTATTGACATGACACATACATAGCACTGATGTGGAGCTAATGATAGCGCCATATCACAAAAATTGTCACGTCAATCACAATATTTTTTTTTCTAATGGAATAAACTATAAATTTTATTTTGTAAAAAAAAAAATGACTTTTATTTAAAAATCGCTTGAAGTAAATGCCACTTATTTGTGTTAGGAGATTGGCTTTTTGTGCCACCGTTTATGAGCTGTTATTCCAGCATCATCAACCTAGTTTTCAGTTGACTGTACATAGAGTTCGAGAGATGATTTAGTTTAGATTCATGTATAGTCATGATACACACTGTGCTCATAGGATTTCTAGTATTCTTTCTAATTGGAAAAATCTCTTTGCTAGTTCTTGTTTTGTTTACAGCTCTGTGGTATATTTGTACCTTATTTGATTTCAATAAAAATTTCTTTTAGTTTGCCATAAAAGAATACAAGTCAGATTTACTTCTATCATGCTTTACTATACTATACAGTGCATTAAACTTTACAAACCAAAATTCAAAAAGTTTTTAAAAATGAGTCAATTCGAAAAAAAAAAAAAAAGTTCTTAAAAATGTATTATACTAAAATCTAACCTGATTATTTGAGAATAAACCAATCCAATTTAGTAGAAAAAAGATTCGATTCAATTATTCAAAGAGAGTTTTAAAAAATGAGTCAATTCGAATAACCTAATCCAAAATTAACAAAAATAATCCTAAGTCAAAATGACTTGAACATGAATTTAGCTAACCCAAACTGATTATCAATTCTAATAACATTCCAATGAAATAATTCATCAAATTCCAAATTGAAAAGAAGCAAATATAATGCATAAATGTGATAAGAAAATAATAAATTTTGTAAATTATGTAAATATTTTTTATTCTTTCAAACCTTAAGGTGTATTTACTGATAGAGAATTATTTTCTTTTTTTATTTTTTATTTTTCAAGAAAATGAAAACTTGTCTTATTAAAATAAAGAAAATAAACTTTTCAATTTTATAGAAAATTTGTAAAACGTGTTTACTTGTTAGAAACTAAAAATTGTTTTCCATTTTTTACAATAGAAAATGTGTTTCTTGTTTTAATACTTTCTAAAGCTTTCATTTCCAGGTTTTTATCTGATTTTCATCAATGACAAATAGAAACAGAATCATTTAATTGAAGGGATAATGTGATATTTTATATAAGATTGAGAGATAAAATATATATTTTTTGAAAAATCTTGTTAAATTTTTTAATATTGAAACTTTTTTGGGCTTTGAAGGGTCCAACCTTCTATATATATTTGGACTAAAGAAGTCATTGTCTTGTCCATTCCATACAACTGATGGACCAAAGAAGTCCGTTTTGGACCATCGTAATATCAAGAGAATTTTACACAAAAATCAAAAGAGGCGCATTATATTACAAACTTTCCGGCCATCAAATTTTTTTTCCAAAGTACCCAAAACCAATTATCGGATTTTCAATAGAGGGAAGATAAAATATTGCGTAAAAATCTCTCTCAAATTCAAATCTCTCAAGATCTATTCAAATTAAAATCACGATCTCCTTTCTACTTCAAATTACTTTCCAAATCATTTAAGCTCTTCTAGATTCCTAATTAAAACCAAAAAACTATTACAATCGTCGTCTTATTCACCAAAATTCTTCAAAATTCTCTACGATATCCGATTTCAACAACAAATCAAGGTATGTTTAATTTAGTTTGTAGTACACATATAATAAGTGTAATACACTATTCAGTAATGAAGAAATTATAAATTATGCATTCCTTGAACATATTCATTTATTTAACAATGATAAGACTGAAAAATCATAATAACATATGTGGTATATCATCAGTAAATCCCAAGTAAACCATTCATAAATGTTTGTTGCATAATGGTAAGGCTTAAGATATATCTTAGCTTAATCTTGGGTAAACATCGGCTAAGACTTATGTGAGCATTAGGTTAACATTTGGTAAAACTCAGCTAAGCCTTACGTAAACTTTTAGTAAACTTCGGTTAAACCTACAGTAAACATTGGGTATGCCTTAGGTTAACCTCTGGTAAACCATGGGTAAACCTTCGCTAAAACTTAGGAGAATACTAGGTTAACTTTTAGTAAATCTCAAGTAAATCTTAGATATACCTTAAGTAAATCTTAGACAAACCTTGGGTCTACCTTAGGTTTACCATGGGTAAGCCTTAACTTTGGTTGTACCTTAGGTAAACCTCAATTAAATCTTAGGCTTACCTTATGTTAACCTTAGTTGTATCTTGAGAATACTTTAGGTTAACCTTTAATAGACCTGATGTAAACCTTTAGTGAACACTAGGTTAACGTTTGGTAAACCTTGGGTATACCTGAGATTAACATTATGTAATCTCTCTTACTTTGATACAAAAAGAAATATCACTTTCTATAACATACTTAAATACTTCGTTGACAATTTTCAAATATATAGGACGAAATGGAAAACATTCCAAGAGGCATACATCATAACAGGAAGTGGGATGAACAATAAAATTATATTGATTTCAAAGTTAATGGCATACTAATTCCAATTAATTGCAACTTTGATAACCTACTGGGAATTTTATATGACAATTTGTATTTAATCAGAGATCTCAACACCATTGATATACAATACAAGTTGAAAGACAATTATCCACTTTTAAAAATTGAGGAAAACATAAGTCTTTCATTCTATTTAGAAATTAAGAAAAATGAGACAAATGTCACAAAGCTACTATTTTGCATAATTATACAACAAAGAGCTGTTGATCAAAGCTACTTTAAACTTACTTATTTCCAAAATGAAGAGCATATGAGAGCAGAATCTACAAATAGATATACAAGTTTAGTATCATAATGCTACTCGACAAATACTGAAGATCAAAATTAACCCATAAATTTCTTAGATTATGAAAATGCATTATCAAAAGATGTATTCAATGTCAACATAGAAGCTAAAAGTCCAATATTAGTGTTTATAAGTGATACAACATCAACAACTAAAATTGCAAAAAATCAGATATATATATATATATATATATATATATATAAACAACGAGACATACAAAAAGGTGGTAAAGTGTTATGCAATAAACAAACACTTACAATGCAAGGTCCAAAAATCCTACACCAAGACATACATTGCCACATGTATAAATAACAATTACAAATGGTATATTAGAGCTTCAATAAAAGGTAATTTTTATATTTCCAAAAGTCTTGCAAGTGTTTGATTTACATTTAGTACACCTTGTGGAGATCTCTTATGAATGTATTGTATTTTTTAGTATACCTTTAGTATATGGTAAATCTTGGGTAAATCTCAAGTAAGACTTAGGTAAAACCTAGATAAATCTCAAGTAAGACTTAGTTAAGACCTAGATAAATCTTAGGTAGACCTCAAGTAAACCTTGGGTAACCCTTAAAAAAACCTTAGGTAAATCTTGGGTATACCTTTAGTAAATTTTGACTAAACATTTGGTAAACTCTGGAAAAATCTTGGATAAACCTTTAGTAAGCATTGTGTGAACCCTATGTAAATCTTAGGTAAACTACTTCTAAATGTTCAATAAATGTTATGGACTAACTAACATTTTGAAAAAAAAAATTCTTACAATGGCAAGAAATACAAAAATGATTAAAGTCAAAAATTCAATAACATTCACATATGCTCTCTGGAAGTCAGATTGACAAACCAGAGACAAGAAACTTCATCTATAGTTGGTGACTACATCAAACTAAAATATGCTAATGAAAAAAGAAAATACAAACCACAGGATATTATAAAAGATATGAATGATCAGCATGGCATGAAAATCAGCTAAATGAAGCTTAGAGGTCAAAGGAAAAAGCATAAGAAATTGTCAAGACTAGACCAAAATAATATATGATTTGCTATTGACATTCTTATACATATTAAAAGTGACAAAATTTAGGGTCATTTGTAGACCTAAAAAAGGAGGACAACACATTACTATACACATTTATGGCACTAGATGCATCAATAAAAGGCTAGAAACATTACAAACTAGTAATGGTAGTTGATGGCACCTTTTTAAAGGCAAAGTACGGTGGGACAATGTTGATAGCATCAACACAAGATGCAGATGGTAAAATCTTTCTATTGTCATTCTCAATTATCGACTCTGAAAATGATGCAGCATGAAATGGTTCTTCACAAAGGTTAGAAAAGCATTTAGTTGTCCTCAAGGAATGTGCATATTTTCTAATAGACATGACAACATAAAAAAAAAAAAAAAAAACCAATGAAAAAGGTAAACCCTAAAACTACACATGGTATATACATATACCACATTTTGAACAACCTCAAAACAAACTTTAAAAGGAAATAAGAAAACCATTCCTTAAGTCAACAAATGCATATACTGCAGAGGAATGTGAAGTGTACATGGAAGAAATAGACAACATAGATATAAGGCTCAGACCTTATCTTGCATCAATCAGATACTACAAGTGAGCCAAAGCTCATGCAGCGAACAATAGATACTTAGTCATGACATCAAATATAGTCAAATCAATTAATACAACAAATAAAGAATCTATAAAGTTACCAGTAACAATATTACTAGAGTATCTACAAGGTCTAGTATAAAATTGGATGTATAAAAATTGAAACAACATAAGAGCAACATTTACAAAGTTAGCAACAAGACCTAAACAAATGCTAAGAGAAAACTACCACCAATTAATGAAAATGCAACTAAAAATTCTCAATTATCTTAAATATTCAGTAAATATATGCTAGAAAATCTATGGTAAACCTTAGATAACCACGCAAATATCTCTACTTACCCTTTGCTAAACATTAGCTAAACCTTAGGTAAACCTTGCAAATATCTATGGTAAACTTTAAGTAAATAATAACCTAACTATTGACCTTAGCGTGATTAATCTCTATTTTAATCTTAACAATCAAATTAAATGCTACTAATATCTCGATCAAGTGTTGTTTTGATAGTATACAAATTTCAAGTCAATTAGACTTGATTTGCTTAGTGAACAAAACAGTCAAATGTTGAAAGATAGTTTTCCCCTTAGGACAATGTTCCTCCTCAGGAAAAAATGTCTTGTCAGGAGTTGCTCGATTCTAGCAATTCCAACTTCAAGTCATGAATTCCATAAACTTTTCCCAACCGGGACATATATTTTCATGACCGGGAAATACAAGTCACGACCGGGAAAGTTTGAATAATCTAGCCATTGGAGTTGCAATCCAATAAAAAGCTGCTACATGTCACATGATCATTGAACAGTCAACTCTCATAATCGGAACACATAGATAGATTCCTAAGCAGGACACTGTCTCTGTCATACAACTTTCAATGTTTATTTAAGAAGACATTAGAAAAGAGTTTGACACTTATTTGTAATGATTAATTGGCAGGTAAACATTATAAATAGACCTCTAAAAGGCCTTAGCATATAAGAGTTTAATTTTAAGTGTGTCAAAACTCTTGCAATTTTATTTCTCATCTCTTTTATAGGAAAGGTTCAAGTGTTAACCTTAAATACTTGGGTATAAGTTGTAAAAGTGATCCTAATGGAAAAAATTCTTGTTTGGGTTATGTATGAGCCTATGAAAAAATACAGAGGAATTAGTTATTGTGTGAGCCATTAAAACACAAGAAATTTGGATTCAGTGTGAGCCTTTGAAAAATACTTAGTTATGGGTGAGCTAGGAAAACTCTTTTGTATCTCAAGTTGATATAATAAAACTTCTAATTGCAATTGGGGAGAACTAGGGTTTGTTAACATCCAAACCTCTATAAATCCTTGTGTGTAATCTTCTCTTGCTCCTTTACTTTCTATCTTTTATTTACATATTGCTCAAACACTCAAAGAAATCTATTAAGCCGAAAATTTATATTTGTCACCAATTCAACCACCCCCCCCCCCACCTCTCCCCCTTCTTGGTGCACCATCTTTCTAACAATTGGTATCAAAGCTTTGGTGTCTCTTACCAAAGCTTAAGTGCGAGAGAAAAGATTGAAGATGGGAAAAGGTGGAGTTAGCCAATGCTTTCCTATCTTTGATGGTGCTAACTTTGCTCAATGAAAATTTCAAATGGAGCTCTTTATGGATAGTGAATCCATTAATCTATGGGATACTATTTATAAAAAATGGAAGTCACCAAACAAGGAAATAAAAGGTGGAGAGGAAAAAATTTCTTAAAATGATTAGTTTAATGCTGAAAAGAAGAAAAATGGAAGAAATAAAGAGCAATGGCAATTCTCCTTGTTGCCATTCCTCAAGAAGATAGTCTCAAAGTGATGCATTATTAAAGTTCTTATAGCATTTGGAGAACCTTAGAGAACTTCTATGAAGGAACTAAGCAAGTCAAGTCTAAGAAGATCCAACTGCTCATGTCCGAGTATGAGCTCTTCAAAGTGATGCTGTTAGAATCCATAACCGACATTACCAACTAACTTCTTGCTATCATCAACAACTTAAGAAAAGTAGGAAATCACTTTGAGCTTAAAGACATCAATAACAAAATTTTAAGAAGTCTTCCCACCAAGGAGTACAGGTTAAGGGTTACCGCTATTAAGGAGGCATTGGCATTGGCAAGACAAGTCTTACCACTGTGCTTATTGGTAAGCTCCTCACTCATGAAATGGCATTGGCAAGAGAGAAGGAGATGGAGCTAGAAAAGGAGAAGAAGGCTTTAGCTTTCAATGCTTCAACTTCAAAGTATTATAAAGACGAAAGCTCTAACCAAGAGCAAAGGATTGAAGAAGATAACGATAAAGAGATTACCAACCTAATAAGAAAATTAAAGCTCAAATAGAAGGAAAGGTATGGCAACACATCAACTAAATACTCCAAGTACTCATCAAGCCATAAGAGGAGATCCTACATAAAGGAAAAAAGGCATGAGCCCTCAAGTGATGAAAGCTCCTCAAGTGAAGGAGAAATTATCGCATCTTGCTTTATGACCATACAAGAGGACTCTAATGAGGTAAGTTCTACATCTCAACCTTTTGATATAAATGACATGCTTGATGATGACCTTATTGAGGTCATGAACTTAGAAATTGAGAAATTTAAAACGAAAAGTGCTTTTCATAAAAAAAATATTTAAAATTAAAAAGTGACTTTGATGAGTTGCAACAAGTTGTTTTAGAGCTTAAAACCTCAAATGAATCTCTTAGGAGATTATTAGACAATCATTCATTAAAACCTTTAACTCCTTCTTTGATTGAAGAAAATAATATTTTAAAAAGTGAGGTTGAAGAGCTAAGAAACTTAATTTTAAAATTTCACAAAGGGAAGGAAAATTTAGATACACTTATTATATTCAAAGAGCTCCTCTAGTGAGACATGGTTTAGGCTTCAATGGAGTTTCAAAATCATCATCTCCACCTAGCTCAATATTTGTTAAGACACCACAAACCTCATCCATTGAGGTAATTGGCTCTAAAGCTAAAGGCAAGACACATACCAAATACATTACTCAAAAGAAGAGTAGTAAGAGCTCACATGGTCTAAGAGGGAAACCTCAAAAGTCCAACCATGTCTTCTTATATAAATGGCATTCACCTAAGGTTTCACATAATATACAACATTTTGCTTGCTCACATTATAATTTTTTGCATGTTATGAAACCTAAATCCCATGCAAAGTGATGAGAAAATCTTAAGTCCAAATAATGCCACTATTGCATGAGATTTGGGTACACATATAAGCATTAATTTATAAGGAAGGCTCATTGGAAACCTTATAAAGCTAACCCTTATGGACCCAAATTTAAATAGGTACTAAAGATTATTTGATTCTTTTATAGGTTGCCCATAAGTGATCAAAGACATATGATCAACAAGATGTATTATCTCAAGTAATCAATTCCATTGAACTCAATTTTGGCATAAAATGAGGGGGAACTAATTAAAAAAGAAGTGATCACAAAAGTAAAAGTCAAATTTTATGAAAAAGTATCTCAAGATCATCAAACCAGGTATTTGATCCATATCAATTGCATTATCATGCAATTATCGAATCTAGTGCTATCAACTATTGATATGTATACACTCATTGGGTTATCAACTCTTGATACGTGTATATCTCACATACACTACCCAATTTCGCGTCAATTTATACTAACTTTGGGTTTGCCCAACAAATCAATACTTCTTGTCAAAACCAGTCTATTAATCATGAAATCTTATTTCATGGTTCGAATATATTATTGTAGAGCGGACTTGGATTTGTCCAACAATCCAAATTCAAAAAGAACTCAAGTTTTCTCCATATTGATGGAAGGCGTCAGTTTTAATATTATTAAAAGAAAGATTTATCTCTCTTTGTCTCATCATGTTATGGCATTTAACATACATTCATTCATCCAAGATATATATTAAAAGTTACATTAAATACATAGACTGATTATGGACATTCTAACATCAATCTCTCAAGCCATAGAAGGATCAACTAGGTCTCACCTAGGTAGACGCAGGAATTACAACACAGAACAATAGAAATCATATTCCTATTTTAAGTCTTCTTGTAAATTGGCATCATCTCCTTGTTTCTTACTCCTTTACACATCAATTCTATTCTAATCATATGTAATCTAATTACATAATTTCAAAATTAGAAAACCTCAATTTACATTTGCAAGGAGTTAGATGAGAAGAGAAATACAAAAGAAAGTAAGAGAGAGGTAGGGACACACAGGCCCTATTTACCAACACAAAAATTAAAATTTATACATGAACAATCACATTGGTCTAATCCATAATCATCCATCATGCCATCATATACCATTAGCATGCATTCTCTAATGCAAAATAGATAATATAGGAAATTAATAATTTTGGATTCTTATTTTGGCCAACACATATTTCCATTATTTAATCTCATTAAATAATAAAATAATTTATTATAAATATTTTCTAATATGGAGATTATATTAATTAGGAAATTAATTGATCAAATTAAATATTACCTATTCTAATTAATGAAATTAATTCCTAATTTGGATGTAATTTCCATTATGGATTTAATACCATAATCTTATTATTTATTTAAATCCAATATTCCATAAATTAATTCCAAATTAAATCACCTTAATTTTTTACTGTAACACTCTCCCATTAAGTGTACTTGACCGCTATATAAGGGAATGCTACCACATACTTATTGGTTTTTTAGTAAATTTATATGTCCCTCTCATTTCCACTTTTATATATATTATGACAAGTTCTTTTTACTAACGTGTGTACATATAATTTTTAGATATTTAACTCGTCATTTATTATCATTTAGTTTTTATATAATTTTTTAATTTTTTAATTAATTTATTTCTTCTTATTTTGAATGTTTATTAACTAATTAAACTAATATTTGGGATGGAACACATGTTTTTCTCAAATTTAATAATTAATATGTTATACTTTGTATTTTAACTAATAATATAACTTTATTTATAATAATATAGTATTTTATTTATAGTTGTATGAATGCTTATTTATCTCAAATTTTATATTATTTTATTCATAGAAAATGAGAGGGTCCTTCTAAATTATTAATTTATTCATTATTAAGAGTCATATAAAATAGAGGTAGTAAAAAAATTTACGGTCATTTTGCATATCCTTCCTATTTCCACTTTTATTTTCTTAGTAATTTTTCATTAACGTATCTTATATGTGATTATTAAATATTGAACTTGTTATTAATCACTACTATATAATTTTTAATTTTTTATTAATTTATTTTGTCTTATTATAATATTTTATTTATAGTAAATTATAGGAATGTTTATTTATCTTAAATCTCATCAAATTACTAATTTGTTCATTATTAAGAGTTATATATAATATAGAAATAGTAAGTATTTTATCTGTCTTCCCTATTTTCAATCATCCACATGCGATGCATGTGATTTTTAATAATTTGATTCATCATTATTAAATAAATAATAATAATGTTGTTCAGCAAATTAATTTTAGTTATTTTTAATTATTATGTAATTAAGTCACATTTAATTTAAATATTAATGGTTGTTAATTATATTTAATTTTTATATCACTAGTTTTTTTATTAACATGTCTTACATGTGATTATTAAATATTAAACTCATCATTAATCACTATTTGGTTTTTATATAATTTTTTTATTAATTTATTTCGTCTTATTTAGAATGTTAATTAAATAGTTAATGCTTGAGCTAAATATAAAGTATAATATTACAACAATGTTAATAAAATAATTCCATTTCAATATTAGTATAATTTTTATTCATAGATAAAGTCCTAATGCCACTAATATTTAGGATGGGGCCGCATGTTTATATCAAATATTAAGAGTCATATATAAAATAGAGATAGTCATTTCAATATTAATAAAACTCATGTGTTTCATGTGATTATTAAATATTAGACTCGTATTATAATTCATATAAAGATTTCTAATTTGTCCATTATTAAAAGTTATATATAAAATAGATGTAGTAAGTATTTTCAGATAATTTTTCCCATTTATCCAAATTACTAATTTATCCATTATTAAAAGTCATATAAAATATTAATGTAGTAAGTATTTTACGGTCATTTTATCTATCCCCCTAATCATCGACATATGATACACATGATTTTTAATAATTGGACTCATCATTATTAAATAAATAAATAATAATAATCTTATTCAATAAATTAATTTAAATAAGTTACATTTAATTTAAACATTAATGGTTGTTAATTATATTTAATTTTTATATTTTATAAAAGTAAATTTGGTTATACTATGCTCATAAATTTTAAAAACTTGTTATGTATATGATCAAAATAATTTAATTATTAAACTATATAAAAATTATTAAAAAATTATAATTTTTCAAATAACTTATAAGTACTGTACTCAGTATTTTGAAATTCATGTTATAAATTACGTGTATAGTTGTAATTCAGTTTAGACTTACAATTATATAAATTCAATATGTCAATAAAAACTTTTATTATTGTACTTTGAATGACAATATGCTCTCTTTATTTTTTTACCAAACTTTCTTAATATTTTTTATTAAATTATTTTTTTATTTCTTTTAATATTAATTATCTTATTTTTTAATATATAAAATATAGTTATTTAGTCCTAATAGAATTGGACTATTAATATTATTCACACAAAAAATTTAATTATTTAATGATATTAGATATTTGACTCATTATTATTCAATATTAATATAACTCTTATTTATAGATAAAGTCCTAATGCCACTAATATTTGGGATGAAAGCACATGTTTATCTCAAATTTAACCAAAATTACTAATTTATTCATTATTAAGAGTCATATATAAAATAGTACCTTACATCTATTTTACTTGTCTCCTGCGTTATACGTAATTATTAAATATTGAACTCGTCGTTATTCAATATTAATAGAACTTTTGTTTATAGATAAAATCATAATGCCACTAATATTTGGAATGGAGGGCACATGTTTGTCTCAAATATAACTCTAAATTACTAATTTACTAATTGTTAAGAGTCATATTTAAATAGAAATAGTAAGTATTTTACGGTCGAAACTCAAGAAAATAAACTGTAAAATTTTAATAAAAGTGAAATACCTTAATTTTATTAAGAATTCATGATGGGTATATATACAGTTATAATACATGAAGTGTAAAACTTAATTTTACTAAGAATCCATGATAGGTATATGTATACAATCAAAATATACTAAGTCTACTTAGAAAGCAATACACATACTTTAGCAACATAACTCTATTTAGAATTTGAGAAATTCTTAATATTTTTTTATTAAATTAATTTTATCTTTCTTTCAATAACTTTTAACTAACAATTGTTGAAGAAGTTCCCCGTGTGGCTTCTTCTTTAGTTTTGTTGGATGCGACTTCTATTGCTTAATGAAAGCAATTCTTCTCTAAAAAAACAATTATATGATTTTTTTAATATATAAAATATATTCACTAATAAATTTTATTATTAAATAACAAAATTAACTCAATTAACTAATATAATTAGATCAATTTTTTAGTCATTATGCCTATCCACCCCACATTACCACTTTTATATATATTATGATATTACATATTAAAAAATCGTGCTAAATTATCTAGCCCATCAATTATCTTACTCATTATATTTGTTAATTTATTTACTGTATACAAATTATCTTGTCCATTATTTTTTTTATCATACCTTTCTAATATTTTTTATTAAATTATTTTTAATATTATATATATATATATAGTTCTAATAGAATTAGACTTTTAATTAATGAATTATTAATAATATTCACTAATAAATTAAATTATTAAATGATAAAATTAATATAATTAATTAATACAATCAAGTGGACTTTTTGGTAAATTTATATGTCCTCCCTATTTCCACTTTTATACATAGTATAATTATGATAACACAATACTATCACTTTTTTTCTCCTTTATTGTTTAAAACACCAAAAGTAAATGTCATTTCATTTAGTTTGTATAGTTAATTTTTAGTGATCTAACAAAATAAAAATTTAAATATATATATTTATTAAATCATGATCATTAATAGTCAATAGTCACTACTAAATAAAAGTACTTTAATTTTAGACCTATATGCAAAAACAAACTTAATAAATTACTACCATTCATTTATTTAATATAAAAAATAACATTTTTTTCTTTTTAATATTAGTTATCTGTTTTTTATATATATAACATATTTATATAGTTCTAATAGATAACACTATATAATATTATCACTTTTTTTCTTTTTTTTTAAACTAAAAGTAAATGTCATTTCATTTAGTTTGTAGAGTTAGTTTTTAGTGATCTAATAAATTAAAAATTTAAATATATATTTATTAAATCATGATCATTAATAGCCGATAGTCACCGCTAAATGGAAGTATTTTAATTTTAGACCAATATGCAAAAATAAACTTAATAAATTAGTACCATTCATTTAATTAATATAACAAGTAACATTCTTTCTTTTTAATAGTAATTATCTTTTTTTTATATATAAAATATAATTATCTAGTTTTAATAGAATTAAACTTCTAATTAATAAATTATTAATAATATTTACTAATAAATTAAATTATTAAATGACAAAATTAACTTAATTAACTAATATAATCAAGTTAACTTGGAGCAAGAAAGCTATAGAGTCTCAGGGCTCAAGAGCTGTTGCTCCAACAGGAGAATAGAAAAGAAGAGTTTCGCTCATTTTAGAACAAATCGAGAATCTCACACTTCCGCAACATGCTGAAGAGGAGGAAAGAAATAAGAGTCAATCTAGACCAAGTAATATTCCACCTTGGATTTTCTTAGTTGGAAGGATTAAAAAAGGAGGATTAAAGAGATGAGTTTTGTGAGGAAGATGAAGAAGTTGAAAAGGATGGAGAGAAAATATTAATTTTTTTAGGATAAATATTTTTTGGTTTCAGAAGAAAGAAGGAAAGAGGTTTGAATTTTAATTTTAATTGAAACTTTCTCTTAGGGAATAAGTCTCTAACACCTCAAATATTCCAATTTTCCTTTCTTCCGCCTTTGGAAATTTAGATCTAGAGAGGAAAAGAGAATTTCAAGCCTCATTATGCTAGAGAACAATGTGTAGGGGCTTGGAGAGTTTTGAGAATTTATAATTCATACAGGTATGACCCATGACTACACTGTACGCGTGGGACAATTGTTTATACAAGATTTTTATAGCTTAATAAAATAGAGGCTCAAGCCTAAGATGACAATTGAAGTCCAAGTCCATGAATATACGGAGTCCATATGCGTGAAGGAGTTAGATATTGGATAAGAAGCAGTCAAGATGATATCCATATAGAATAGGAGTATTGCGATACAGTTGAGAGATAAATATGGAAGTAATGGCTATAATATCTTAGCATTAAGGCAATTAGAAAAAGTGGAACAGTTAGAGAGAAAGTGTTGAGAGTGGAGATCATGGACTATAATTATTTTGGTCCTAAGGATATAAAAATGAAAAGCATCCACAAAGTGGAAAAAGACACAATCATCAACAACTCAACCAAGTCTAGCAAATTTTATCAGTTTTGTTTTTTAGGCATTAACTTCAATCATTTTAATTTCAATGCAACTTTATTGTAGCTTGTCAACTTTATTTTCATCAGTGAAATTATTTTTCTTCAACATTAGTGTAACACCTTTTACCTATGAATATCACTTATACTTATATCATATTATCATATATTGCATAGAATAAGACATAGTCCTGTTTATAATGAGGGATAATTTTTTTTTTTTTTTGAATCATATAACATTATCACTTTGCAACATTTGACAGCTCAGCTAAGCATCACATCCTGATTATAAACCTAATATATCACATATGTTAACTATTCAGACACTATGTTCAATTATTTCAGTTACAAAGGTTAAAGCCAAATACACATTTATACACTATTACATATTTACTAATTTATACATATGCGGATAGACAACCCAAAATACAAATGTCATGTTCCTATACATATGTGCAATGCAAGGAGAGAGATTGGTGAGACTCGGCCGGTGACCTGTGATCCATGTCCTTTATATGGTATGCACCTCCAAATGAGCTAATTACTCTTCTTTACCTGAAAGATGATGCAATTTGATGAGTTGCAACTCAATGAGAATAATTATCAAAAGCTTTCTAAAGTACTAAGTCAATCACAATCATAAGTAGTAATTGTCAGTCATACACATTCTGCATGTCATTCTATTTATCAATATCATATGAATATAAATAATATTAAATCATGTAAACATTTTATTTGCTTATACTTATGCTTATGTCATTTTCTTTTTGTTGTGACCAGGCTAAACAGACCTTGTCCCGGGTTTCCATGTAAACATTTGCATTTGCTAGCTAGCTTGATCATTTGTAACATTTGCACATTTGTTAGACCATAGGCCTTTTATTTTGCTTTTGAACATTTGTTTGGGTCATAGGCCTCTTCTTTTGCTTTACAATACCATTTAGCTAGTCACAACGCCTTTTAAATCCATATGCATATGCATTTTGCAACAATCATACTTAACATTTGCATTTATATCATATTTGCATATTCAATAATCAATCACTTCATATAAGAAAAGCCTATAACATAACCACGTATTTAAGTCATTCATCACCTTTTGATATCATATTCATAAAATAACAATCACGTAATTCATATGGCCGCCAGTCAAGTCACATTGCACATAGCACGTAATAATCACATTACACGTAACACGTACCAAAGAAATCGTTCGATAATTAAACTCACATTTTCTTTTGCTAATAAACCTCAATCTTACTGTCTTTCACTTCCTTGAGACTCTCCAATATGCTGTGGACCTAATTGAATGTATACTTGGTCAATTGGTAGCTAAATAGACTTAAACAAATTGAAGTATGCATTTTAAGGACCACTAACTAGGATTTGGTCTAAAGGCAGTGTGACCTTCATGTGTTCATTAGCTTATAACTTTTTCT
>CATIWF010097526.1:0-22367 GCA_949630135.1 Balakata baccata
AAACCTATTTTTTGTTTTCATTTTAAAAGTTTTCTAGAAAACTGACTTAATTCTGTACAAGTAAACACAAGAAGTCGCCTCTAAGATTTTATTTGGTGATAGCATTAAACTTGCTTTCAGGACTTATCAACTTATAAATTAATCATAAATTCGAACCTAAGAAGAATAATTCAACTCAGAAAAACAAAAAGCTTATCGACATGGAACATGTTCAGAAATTTTATGTTGTTAGAGTAGCAAGCAAAAATGTTTCAATTCTTTTGGTTTCTTGATTTTTGTTTGAGCATAATCTATAGTCTTTGAACCTTTTTTGAGCGGTAGATCATGATTTTTGTTTCAAGTAATTTATTTTCATATGTAAAAAAAAAAAATCAAATTAGATGATTTTAGTACATGTTTTGTAGACTGTCACATAATTTTTAAATTAGATAATTAGACGAATAAGTTTTTTTTTTTTTTTGTAAGCTGAAATTTCAACTTAGATTTGATAACTGATCCAAATGGATCAATTTGAAAAAACAACTAGACCCGAAATCCATCTAAAACTAAAAACTTTAAGGTCATATTTGGTTGATAGAATTGGTGAAGAATATAATAACTATTCCATAATATTTGTTATTCTTAATTTGGTACAGTTTAAAGCTATAAAATTCTAATTCCATGGTATAATAATTCCACAATTTTTGTGTAATACAAATTCTTTCAAACACTAAAGAATATGTATTCTTTAGTAGGTGCAATTGAATATTTCCACTTTCACCCCTCATAAAAAATAAAAACTATTATTATGCATAATAAATTATTTCTATTATTATTTAAATTATTTATTTATTTTCAAATTCTAAGTAATTTACTTTTTTCTAGATATGGAATATTTTGAATTTTCTTTTCTTTTTTTTTTTATTTCTAATTTATTTTGAAACTTCGTTTACAGTATTTTGGTAAGAATAGCTAGTTAAAAACTATAATAATAAGAGGTGCCACTTGGTTATTTATATATATTATACTTCATTTTTACAAAAGCAAAAAAATACGCTTTTATTATGTATTCTCAGCAATTGAAATAATTTTTCCATTTTTATTATACATTTAAATTTTTTTAGAGAAATAAAATATACATACTAATTTTTTATATATTATATTTTTATTTTTTTAAATAAAACATATTAAAATTATATGATAATTTAATTTTGATAGTAATAACAAAATTCATTATAAAAATATCATTTATGTTTAAATTTCACTTATTCTACATAACGATGCTTTCGAACCAAAGCATGAAATATGAATATAGTTGAAATTCTATATCATGAACCAAATTATAGAATAGAAATAACTATTCTATTTTAAATATATTTTGTTCCTTATGAATAAAAACTCTATTCTTTATATAATATTTTATTCCGCAAACCAAACATGGTTTAAATGTAAAAACTCTCAAAAACTTCCTTACGAAAATAGTTTCTAAAGTTGGTGAAATGATAATCTAAATTTTAGATTTTTTTACATAAAATTCATTTCAAATGGAATTTTACAAAAATAACAGTTAAGTACATCTTATTAGTTGGTAACAAAAAATACCTCAAATAAATTTTGTTCTTTTTCCTTTATCTTTGAAGTTTTAATAAGATGGTGAGTGTTATTCAATCAGTTTAAATAATGACTAATTAGCATTGCTCAAAATTTAAATTAGAAACTTACGATTTTTTTTTTTTTTTGCAATTTAATTAAATAGAAGATGCATTTGCTGTTCAATTCAAAAGCTAAATACTCTTGCTCTGTTGACAGCAAGATGTAGACTAAATATACCCTAATTCTGTCTCTTTTGATAATAGGCAATCCATCCATTTCGTTTTGTCACTTGTATAATTATCATGCACAATGGGAAGAACTTTTCAATCAGAAGTACAGGTTATTTCAACTTAAATTCAGTGCTTATATTGACAAATGATGTAAAAATTTATTTGATATTCTACTTTTACAACATGGATACAGAGAAGATGAAAGGGGGACATCAAAAATAGTGTTCAAGAAACTGATGTTACCTCAGACAACTTGCTGCAAAGTGATTGAAGATGGTTTCCAAAGTTGCTTGGCTGATGCTGTATTCTGCTACGCCCAATTGATTTCTGAAGCATGATATTTGATTATATTTTAGCGAAGTAACAACTAGCTAAGAAATAAACAGAAAAATTAAAAAAAAAATTAATGAATTTTCACCTATTTCGCTCTAGGTGTCCGAAAACATCAGCTAGTGATAGACCGCCTGCGTATGGCAGCTGCAATTAAATTATAGATCAGTCACCATTCACCATTCGGGTTAGGACCACACCCAAATATCTATAGGAATACAAATACAATCCGCATGTATGAAAATGCATGCAATCTAAGCGTAGGTAAATGTCAGGAGTAGTTATGAATCCTGTAGATCATTCCCATAGGGGAGATTAAGGGAGGGCCCCAATTGGTAAAAAAAAAACTGCAACCCCTTGGGGTTATTAAGGTTATAAATTTCTAACACTGCACACTAGTGCTTGGTTGCAGCCAGAATGGGAAATGCCAAGAGTCTAATAAGGAACCCTACCAAGTGCAAGTACGGCCATAAGTGAAACGTGGTGTGAAATAGAAACTGTGGTACTACCATGAAAAAAAATTAGACATCCTGTTCCAAAGTTTCATTGGCGTGGAACTCGAGGCTTCTGAATTTTTGTGTTGGTTTCTGTGAAACTTACAGACGTCTGTCAATGAGTATGGCAATTAAAACCTTTTCTTGTCCTAATTATGGATTACATAGCCTCGAATTTCCCCTTCTCTTAGAAGCAAATCTCAACATAATGTCGTAAAAGTAAACAATAGACTATTGTCCCCTAGAAAAAGAACAGATATTGGAATCTGAACATCAAAGTGGAAATTCCAACTCAAACTTAACAAATGAAAATACATCAAAACATAGGCAAATAATGTAATAATAGCGATAGTAGCTTTATGATTTATTGACTTTACCTGATATTTGACACTCAAACCATTGCACCCTTGAACTGTAGCACCAGGGAAAGAAGACAGCACAAACGAATCAATAGCCAAAAACTTTTCTTTGGCTAACCACCACTCTGAAAATGTTGGCAATGCTATCCCTCCTGTACAAGTATACAAACAGTATGTTGAGAGAAGTATCTTGTATATCATGTACCAAGCACCAACCATACACAACTTGCAATTAACCTCAGCAACCAAAAGAACAAAAAAAGGAAATGGATGAGGCTCAACCCCGTACTGTTTTTGGAGAGTATTATCTTGATATACAATAATATCATGTACCAAGCACCACCCATACACAACTTCAAATTAACCCCGATACGTAGCTACCCACATGCATGGGGCTCAACCCCATACTGTTTTTGGTGAGGTTTTTCAAACTTCAGTTTGGATCGACAGGTTAGGCACAACCCGACAATAAAATGGACCAGGATGGCAAGGAACTAAACTACTTGAATAAGTATAAGAACTACTGAAGCAGAGATCATCACGCTATTTATCTAGAAAGCATGGACGAACAAGAACCTAAATATGAAGTTACATTAACACCCTCAATTTTCATAATCACATTATAATACACAATGTGTATGTATGATACATATGTGTGGGTGCGCACATACACATTTGTATGAGAAATCCAGATATTAGATTCAAAAGGATTTTTCTTCCCTTAGGTGCATCCAGTAAGATGATTTTAACATTTAGTTTGAAATGATTTTAATAACTATCTTGTTTACCTGGTTATTGGTTATATACATTCCGCATCAAGTTCAAAAATTAGATAGAAAGGTACCCCAAACCACCACCCCCAGAAGCCCCAACTCCCAAAAAAAAACACTGATATTCCTGACAAAAAGGAATTGAGGACAATCTTTTAGCTTGAGGTTGGTCCTGACCTCTTGAACTTGTGAATCTCGGCCACAGTTGAAGGATATAAGGGTGACTTAGTAGTAGCTTTTGAGTTTTGAGGATCATCTGGATGAAAATTTTGTTTATACATGTAATGTCTAGGGCACCATAACCAACAAAGCCACGAAATTAGATATAACACACTAAAACTAGTTTTATTTATTCTCCTATTTTCTTGATATTTGAAGTAAAAACTATAAATTAGACTATAATGAGCTAAAAAAAATTAAAATTACTGCAATTTTAAGTTCTCATTATTATAAATAAAAATATTTGTTTCAATTCTTTTCATGTAAAAAATATAATATCAGAATTTATACGTTCTAATAAAAATTTCCGAAGTTCAATATTTTATTTTTAATACTTTAATGGAGTTAATTAATAATTGACTTGAATATTTGCAAAACTGTACCCTAATTAAGAATAAAAAAGAATCTAGTATTTTGTTTAATCTTTATGTTACATTTAATCTTCATTTAATTTAATTTCAAATAAACCCAGTTATATCTTGGTTGAATCTCTAAACTGTCATCTACCAAGCTGGGCTTGAGAACATTAATTTTTATACACCAAGCATGCACCAATGATAATCCATTGAGAAGGTCTTCAACTTTTCTATTGTATCAATAGAACAAAATGCAACTCATATGTCCTGATTATGCAACCAATACTCGTAAATAAACAATGAAAAAGAAAGGTGAGGAATGCGGAAGTAAATGAGTTATGCGAAGACATTTACCATCTCTAACCAACTGCTCTGCTAACTGTTCACCAAAAGCCCCATCAGAAATGGGTGCCGAAGATAAAAGTTCCTTAACCCTTTCTTCATTGCCAAGCCACTGTCCAATCAATAATATCATTTCTTGGGACAGGCTGATCTCTGCCACTGATGCATTTTGAGATTTCATAGAGTCAACAGCACCAATGCAAACTTCAAGGTCATCAAGTAGGCTTCTTGGATGCACAGGAACATTAAGTAGCCTCTCCTGAATAATTTGGCAGAGTCTTTCCAAGTCTTCAGAGCTAACTTCAATGGGTTTTACCTGAGGGCAAATACTTAATTAGATATTAGATCATGCTTGAAGTTTTCTCTCTCACACACAACCCCCCCTTATAAAGAGCTGCTGTTGGCAATTAATTCTTAATTGCATCTTAACTCTTAAACTAACACAAGGAATAACAAGTTGTTTTATACCTCTAGCTCAAGGTGATTTCCAAATCGTGTTTTCAGATGCTGGGGACTTCCAAGGCATCTCAGTCTACCCCCAACCTTTGAAATCAATGCAAAGCCAGTGTCAGCAGTTATATTCAAGTTTTTAACTTTAAAGCTTGTAAGGCTAGCTATTTTGGTACCATTATTCCAATGCGTGTGCACAGTGCCTGAGCTTCATTCATGCTGTGGGTAGTAAGAATTACTGCTGTCTTTCCTTGTCTAGTGGACAAACGAGATATCACTTCCCACATGAATCGTTTAGCAATAGGATCCATACCTAAAGTTATTAACCGCTAACATGTTAAAAAGCAATATGACGGAAAAAAGATAATGCTTTCGCGCACACAATAACTTTCCAAAACCAAAGGGCACAGAGGGCTTTTTTTTTCTTCCCCAAACAACAAAATTAACAAGAAAAATTCTAGATGTAGCACAGGTAAAGTAGGAGATGGTAATATGTAAGCCAACAGAAAATTTTTGATATCCAGAGAACAATAAGTTACTGCTATGCTTAAGAATTAAATTGCATAATGACTCAAGGCAAACTGTTAATCAGGAATCAATTCCGTTTTTATTAGATCTATTAACATACTGCAAATTGTTGCTTGTAGGTAAAGAACAAGCATCCAAATTATAAATGTAAGACGCATCCTTCTAAGAAATATAAAATTCTGTACACATCTTGGACATCACAACAAAACATTGTTAATTAGTGTTATAAATTTATAATGAGAAACAAATATCATTAGCATTATAAAATCCAAAATCTCAAATCCAGACAACATAAGGACTGCAATAAAGTCTACAAGAATATGCATCATGTACTCATGAAAAATTTATAAATCAAATGAAGAAAATTTCAAAATTCAAGAAGGGATGAGGACAGAGGACAGCAATTAGGTCTACAAGAATTTGCATCATGTAGACATGAAAAATTTATAGATTCAAACGAAAATTTCGACTTTGGAAGGGGATGAGTATAGAGGAAAGAAATCAATCCCAAGCATTAATCAGTATGTTACGAGGAAAGAAATCAATCCCATGCATTAATCAGTATGTTACCAGAAGCATGAAGAATGTTAAGAGTTCCATTCTCCATTTACTGAATTTGCTCCCGATATTGCAGTTATGTACTGTAGTTCAGAACATCTTATCTTATAGCCTAAATGGTAGGCCTTTGTTGCTAACATAGTCAGGCCACCGAAAACCATTTACTGAAACACAAGACCAATGGATAACGGGAAAAATAAGCACACAAATTGATAGACTTAGTGCCCTGTACCAATAGGCCAATCACTCTTCAAAGATATATACATGACATGGCATAGTTGCACCATAAGAACCTCAAAGTACAGACCAAAAACTTGACTTTTCCAATATTGCGGACCTAAATGCAAATTCTAAAATAGTTTTGAACCTTCTTGCTGATTAACCCTTTAAAAACTGGCAAATATTTTATGGATAATAAAAGAAATTTTAGACAGAAAGAAACGCAGGAAAGTGCATCATAAAGGAAAAATACTCCTTGAATCAAAAACCATAGGCAACCAGTATAAATAAATAACAAAAAACGTTTAACAAGTAATTCCTCCAATCAAGTTGGTAACCAATAAGAAATCTATCTAAAAGTTCTTGAAGCATATACTCATAGAGAAGCCAATAACTCCACCTTGAACAGCAAACAGAAAACATGCCAAATCACTCAAACATTTCAAGAAGAAAACAGAAAGGCTACACTCAAGCAACCAACGTTAATGAAGTTTCAATTTCATTGATTGTAGAGGATGTGCAGAAGACCAAAATAATTTCTGAAATCAACACAACATAGAAAATGTCAAATACTTCTCTTGTACAGTGTTCTTGACTCAAAGGAAATTTGAAATTAAAGATTAAAGTATATGTTTACATGAGAGGCAACATTAGCTACTATTCAAGGGTGTGCATTCGGTCAGTTTGGTTCAAAACTGAACCAAAAAAATCAAAAACCGAATTTTTGAAATTTTAGTAACCGAACCGAAATTAAGATTAAAACCAAACCGAAAAATAGGTTCGGTTTGGTTAATTCAGTTTTGTATATAATATATAATTTATTAAAATATAAATATTATACATTATAATATATAATTATATATTTTTAATATATAGTAAATTATATATATATATGTATAAAAAATATATTTTTAATATAGGTTCGGTTATTTCGGTTTTGTGCCTTTTTAAACAGAACTGATTAGACTGATTAATATATTAAAAACCGAATCGAAATAACCAAACCGATTATACAGAATTGAGATTGATTCCGTTTTCGGTTTCGGTTCGATTTTGCTCACCCCTAGCTATTATATTGCCTTTCCTATTTTGATCTTGTTTCCGCTTTCTTCCCTATATTTGAGGTAAAAAGAAAAAGAAGAATTTTCATGCTTACCTGTTGATGGCTCATCAAGAATTACTATTGGAGGATCACCAATCATTGCAATTGCAACAGATAATTTACGCTTGTTCCCCCCACTAAGTGCGAATGCAGGTTTATCAGCATGCTTCAACAAATCAAACTCCACCAACTTCTCCATGACAATCTGCTCAGAGAGTCCAGCCATAAAAAAATAAATCATGTGACACTTGAAAAATAAAACTATCGGAAAGACAATAAACTTGATCAAAATAAAATACTTTCCCATAAATAAAACCATTAGATTTTACATTTACTCCAATAAAAAAAATGAAGACGAGAGATACAATACATATCAGGATCAAAAAACAGTAACACAAAGAAACATTAGTAAACCAGCAAAAATTTCAAGGCACAAAAATGAATATATACTGACAAACCAGAACATAATCACAGCGATCAAAATTTTTGAGTACATACATCATCCATACTGTAATCTGCAACTCCTTTTATTCTAGCATAAAGCTCAAGGTGCTCTCTGACGGTTAAGAATTCCAAGAGGGCATCAAACTGGGGGCAATATCCAATCTTCATGTGATAGATAAAACAGAATGTTAGCTAATTTTACACACAAATATATATATATGCACAGAGAGTCAACTTGGGGGCAATACCCAATCTGCATGTAATCGATATTACACAAAATGTTAGCCAGGTTTTCAGTGATATATATTTACATAAATAGTCCAATTTCAATCAGGGAAGAAATTTTTTTAAGGGAAAAAAAATAAAAAGAAGACAACAAAGATTAAAGCATACATGCCAACGAACAGCCTTTGGATTTTTTCGTATATCTTTGCCAAAAATAAAAGCAGTTCCATCAGTTGGAGATTCTTCTCCTGCAATCAATGAAAAGAGGAAGAAAAAATTTCAGTCTAAGTGATTTGGAATACCAAACTGAAGTAGTAGTACTCGGGTAATAAAATCAATTATCACTGAATTTAGCCATTCTGCAAGAAATGAGTTCCTTTGACAAACTAAACAAAATTATTCACGAAGTCGTTATAATCTATCAAGGCAAACATAAATTATGCAAAATGAATGCTTCCATCAATAAATTAATATTTTGACCACAATTTTTGCATACCAGATAACATTGACAACGTAGTAGTCTTTCCAGCTCCATTTGTTCCTAAGAAACCAAAACATTCTCCTGCTTGAACTGAGAAAGTCAATGAATGAACAGCAATTTTTTTGCCATTCTTTCCTCCAGGATACACCTGAAATGAGTGAGGCATTGCCATAATACAATAGCATGCTGCTGCAGTATTACACTACCACATGTATACCAACACCAAGAGATCTAAACACAGTGAGTACCTTCTGAAGATTGTGCAAGTAGAGGATGGCATTATCAACAGAACCTGACAGTACCCTGTTTCTTTCTGTTTGCACATCTCTATCTTCCTCAAAGTCAGGAACAACAGCTTCTGAAGGAAATTTTAGGAGGGGTTCTAAGCAGCTGGAAGGAGAGTCCGGTGCAAGATTCCAAAAACTTCTCCAGTACTGCTTGATTGTATCCAGATTTAATTTTGAAGAAGGCAACACTTCCAGCGCAATTGTCAAAAGAAAATAGATAATGCTCTGAGAAGGTGCGAAGCATAACTCAGATCAAAATACACCAGGTACCAAAAGAGACTAAAGAGGTAAAAGAAAATAAGCATGATATGATCGAGGTAATCGAGATAGATGAAATACCATTTGAAATCCTCAGCTAACACTGATGAGTTTAAGCTGCATGGATTTTGAACATGCATGCGAGTGTGTCCAAGCTGATATTTTAATCTTAAGTGCATCCCAAATTCCCAAGTAATTCAATTTTACTACTCCCTCCTTTCCAAACTAATTGTCTCTTTTTGGTGTTGCACATAGATTAAGAAACATTTAATAGCCTTATTTATAGGGAAAAAAGAGCTAAATGAGACTAAATTACCCATCTATAGATATATTTAAAATTGAAGAAAAGGTATAGAATTTTGCGAAACTAATTATTACATATAAGGTTAACACAAGGATAAAATGGGAAAGAAAAAACTAATGTTGCATTGGATATATAAAAGTGACAATTAATTGGAATTTTCTTTATTTGAAAAAGAGACAAACAGCTTGGAATTGAGGGAGTATAATTTTGTTTCCAAATAACTAAATCTCAACACAATCTAAGTCATGATTTTGTTTCTCGACTCTCACGTGAAACAAGTAATTTTAGATTTTGTGGCTTCTTTAAAAGAAAATATAATTGAAAAGTAGGCAAACTTGTGTTTAAAGCTTCAACTAATACACCACAGGAATACTGTATTGCCCAATATACATTAATAATGGACCATATCTAGACACCAATCACACCATTGAATTTCGCCTTCCCACTTTCCAAGACAAGAGACAGATAAATTGAACTTTTATGCAGTCATATTATAATCTTGCTCAGGAACCTAGCTACCGCTAAAGCCTTGTCAACGTGTAAACTTAAAACAAATGTCATAATAGAAAAAGAAGGAAAACAGAAATTAACCTCAATGCCTAGGTAACAAATGGAAGCACCAGTAACATTCCAACCAAAAGCAACATCACTAGATTTATCTTTCATTCCTTGTCGGAGAAGAGCAAGTGAAGCAAGTCCATCAGCAAAGCAAAACCCAGGTGATATTCTGAAGAAGTTCTGAAAATATACACATATACCAGACATGTCAGGAAAGAAGTGGTCATGTGCAGTCAACCATTAGAAATAACAGTCATGAAACTTCACATTCATTTCTCAACAAAGACTGAAATAGACATCATTGCAGCATTAAGGAGATACAATGGTATATAAAATTAGAAAAACACTTCTCAGATTGTACAAATTTCAGAAGCAATCGTGTAATTTCTAGAATGTCGCTAAACAATTGGCTGGAAAAAAAAAGGTTCAAAATCATGGCCTTCCTGATACCTGGAAGTTTTAGAGCAGGAAAAAAAATCATTTTTTTTTTTTAAATTTACCTACTTGCACAACTGTCATTTAAAAGAGTTCAAAAATAAAGCCAAGTACTACCAAACAAAAACATCTGACAATGTAAAAGGAAATCAACCTTGAGAAAATTATTTGCACTTGCTGTTGTCTCGATAAGCCCCATGATGAATGAGATAACCATAAGAATCAGTCCAGTGAAAAAGTGCACCAACAGAAGCACATTCTGCAAGTGTGATAAACATTGCATTCATTATAGTTTGATCTAAATGACTTGAAAATTAGTGACACAGAAATATTGCACTACCTGAGCCATGGTGTGATCAGAAAATAAGAATGTAAGACAATAAGTTGATGATGCAATTGCTAATCCATACTCCAGAAACATGAGAAGCGTCAGCAAGAAATAATCTCTTCCAATAAACTGATCAAGACCTGCAATCTCAAACTCCTTTCTTAATAATGCTAAACCACAATAGGAATAACAGGAAAAGAAAAAAACACTGAAAATTATAAAACTAAAAATCAGGTTTGAAGGCAGATTTATTCAGAGACATTTCAGAAATAAATGACAGACTGATACTTTTCTCCATGTTCAGCTTCAGCATGAACCAAATCATTACCATTAAGCACCAAAACTTGCAAAAGTTCCAAATGATACTGATAGAACTCACAACACAACAAAGAATCACAGCGAAAACAGAGATCAATTAAGGAAAAAATGAACTCTTATTCAACTGTAAACAAGAACAAGAAACATTACAAATTTCCAAAGTATTTTCTACTCCCCAAACTCCCGCCAAAAAACCAACATAATGTCTATCTCATAGCTGACTCTACTATTTATACTGCTCCCCCTCAGTAACTAACTAATTGCCTTTTCCCAATTACCCTTCTTATTCTCCCCCTTGTTGTACCTCACATATGTAACATGAATGGGGGATCTATCAGTTCCCGCCACCTGAAGACGCACCTTTTCCTCAAGGTGAAGAAGAGGAAACTGCTGTTGAATGAGATCCAGTGGTTCTCCAGTGATATCGTGAGTAAGCTTGCTTTCCACTGTATGAGTACAAGACCATGACCACAAAGTGCAGTATACTCATTGGAAAATTGAGGAACTGACCAACAGAGGAAAACAAAGAAGCCTAATATGAACCTTGCGTGGAAACTGTTGAGGTTGCGGAACAGGAGAAAGCCAAGACCTCCAGCACCTATATATGCAGAGAAGAGGCAATACAAATTAGTACTTATGAGTACTGGTTTAGAAGCAAGGGTAGCTCCAAATTTCCCTAGAACAGAGAAGAAAATCATGAATCCAAGCAATATCTGGACAACCCTTTGACTACCATCTCGTGTCAAGGCAAAAAGACCAACATGCACCACATAAACTGAAGATCCATTGACAGTTCCAATCAATCCAGAAAACAAAATTGCTACTTCCCCAATATGTTGAACTAGTGCGCCTTCAATTTGCTTTGCCACTTGAATTGGATCTGGGTATGACAAAACCATGGAACGAGCGCTTGCAAAAACACAGTTACCCCAATTACTCTTCCCCTCCTCCACGGCTAGGAGCAAAAATCTTAATAGTGTGTTTGCTATTGCTGTCTTGGCAGCCCCCCAACTTTTTGATCCAATGATATAATAAAATCGGCAACATCAAGCCAAGTAATGAAACCAACTATTCCACAAGCCGCTTGAATAAACCAAAGAACCAAGACAACCAGTAAATCAATTTTCACAACAGCTAAGCACAAGCTATGAGTTTTCCATGTTGGGAAACCTTAAGCAAATTTAATACGGGATTTCTCGAACCCTTCACTCCATATCCCAGCATTAGCAGCATGCAACTTGATGCAATTGAGCCCTTGGCTGTTCAAGTGTATTAAATTTTCCAGCATACAATAGACCCAAGCAAACAAATGTGAACGTAGGGCACTCTCAAGGTAATGATTAAGGGTAATTTTGTTTTAAGTATCAAAGGTATTAGGTCCTTTATTGGGTATTTAGCCTATTTCACCTGAAAATTGTTGTTGTGGAGTTAGGAAAGGAGAAATTTCTTTTGTTTTCTCTGGATATCCTCACTTCCCAAACTTATTAACAAGTGCTGTATTGAGCTCAAGGTCAACATGCTCGTAAAGCCAACTGCCTATATCCAGCGCTTCATTTTTGGCACAACCTAAACTTCTTTCAGTCATTTCAACGAACAACTTTTGTGCATAAGCTTTTTCTCTAACCAACAACGCATGAAATCGTGCAACTCTCTGCCCCTAATAAAACCCATCACCCTTCAAATAATTAGAACTCTTGGTGGCTTTAGGCGTACTACTTTCTGGAAGGGGTTCAATTTTTTTCTATTCCTAAGTGGAATGAGACATTAGCCCCACTAATGACATTAATAGCTTCAACATCAGCAATGTGATAGAAGGCATCAAAATTGAGAATACTGCACTAATGCTGGAAGCCGACATGCAACATATTTGTTCGACATCTTGAAGAGCGAATCTTCTCGATTGTCTCCACAAAATCACTAAGGACCAGAGGTAGCTCTGGCACAGATGCATCCTTACGGCCATAAGTCAACATCCAAGCAAGAATGGTAAAGGCAACAGTAGTAGGAACATCAACAACCATTTTCTGATTATTGCTGTTCATACTGCTGTTGAAGGACAAAATTGAAACCCTAGAATCAATATTTAGATGGAATGCGACTTCCTTGAGGAATGTCCATTCGAAGTGTAGAGGACCTAGAATGTGTTTGGGTTGGATAGAAGTGGAAGCCTGGTTTGGGCCCCAGTTTCCCTACAATATTCATAGCCTGACCCAACCCAAGAGAGTCCATCTTCACTTTGGGCATGATTCTTGACTTTGTTTCATTCTCAATTTTGTCTTGAAATACCCTACCCTTAATTTCAAATCCTAATTCTTGAATTTTTGAGGATTTGGTGTTCTTGCACATCTGAAGCCTCGAAATCTTCATCTTCTGCTTCCCTAAGCCCGTTGACCCCCAACTCTCTTCGCACCGTACCTCAATCTTTTTTCTGCCTTAGCATTTTTCCCTAGTTGTAACATCCCTTTGTATGCTCTCAACATCTCCTTCCTCCTCATTATTCCCTTTCCCTTCCATTGTAGTAAAGTTATCGTCACCATTATTCACAATCTTTTATTCGTTCCCAAGCTTTGGTCTAACTCAGTGGGCTGCTTCTTTAGAAATTGTTTCAGTCAATCTTTTGAGTTCAGTAAGATTATCATTCCCAAATCGTCAAATAAGCTCTTGCCCCAAAAAACACCATCTTCCTCAAGCTTTTTACTATCATTGTTGTCGAATGTGTCTGTCCGGCTGCTCTCAACAAGAGAACCGGCATCGTCTATCTCTTTCCCTTTTTCTACAGCACTACTGGAAGTAGCAATGTCATCAGATAGAGGAGTAACAGTTCCGTAATTACCTTTGAGAGCCAATTCCTCCTCCTGTTGCAAGAATTCGTCCATTTTCTGTATAAGGGTCTAGTAATGGGATCCATCGCAAATCTTCTCTAAGTTGATTCAAATCCTTATGGATTTTCTCCATCTTTTCCTCTATTTTTACCGTTTGCTCCTCCATCTTTCCTGCCACCATGCTCCTAGAATCTACTACTCTAATACCTACTCAGACTACCAAATCAGCTCCAACCTAGGCTAAAGTGTAGCCTCGAAGAGGACTGGGCCAACCCAGATAGGTCTCTAAGACTGTGAATAGACCAGGGTCTAGCAGGGCTCCAACCAAGGCATATGCAATGAAGGCTACAGAAGATTAGACAGCAACAAATGTCATTGCTAGTATGCTTTTTCTATATGGTTATGATATTTGTGCATTTATAAATTTGGGTTCTACACATTCATATATTTGCACAAGTACACCTAGTCAACACAGAATGGTTAGAGAAGATTTAGAGTATGAGATTGAAGTTATGAATCCTTTAGGCCACAATGTGAAAGTAAAAAAAATATTTAAAGATTGCCCACTAGTAGTTCATGGGAAGGAATTTTCTGCATATTTGATTGAGTTGTCTTTCCACGAGTATGATGCCATTCTAGACATGGATTGACTCTCACAACATGGAGCAATGGTAGACTACAAGTCCAAGTTGGTGACATTCAAAATAGCAGATCAAGAAGAAATAGTTGTGAAAGGTGAATTGTTTTCACAGCTTCCACAAGTTATATCCATTGATGAAAGCCAAGAGGATAAGGAAACGGTGTGAAGCTTATTCAGCTCATGTTATTGATACTAGAACGGGAGGTCCAGATCTTAAAGATATCCCTGTAGTTCATGAATTTCCATGTGTTCCTAGATGATTTACCGGGATTATCACTACAGAAGGAGGTTGAGATTTCTATTGAGCTCACTCCATGTACAGCTCCTATATCAATGACACCATACAGGATGGCACCATCAGAGATGAAGGAACTGAAGACACAATTGCATGAACTTTATGTTAAAAGTTTCATTAAACCAGGCATATCCCTATAAGGAGCACCAATGATATTTTTGAGAAAGAAGGACGGGTCTATGAGCTTATCTATAGATTATAGACAATTCAATAAAGTGACTATCAAGAATAAATATCTGTTGCCACAAATTGACGATCTCTTTTATCAACTTAGAAGTGCATGAGTGTTCTTCAAAATAGACCTGAGATCAAGTTATCATCAATTAAGGGTAAAGATAAAAAAATATAGCCAATACAGCATTCAGAACCAGATATGGCCATTATGAGTTTTTGATTATGCCATTTGGGTTGACCAATGCTCCAACAATATTTATGGATCTCATGAATAGGATCTTTAGGTCATACTTAAATCAGTTTGTGGTTGTCTTCATCGATTACATGTTGGTATATTCCAAGAATCCAGAGGAACATGAGAAACACTTGACGATAATGCCACAGACACTTAGGTAACATAAGCTTTATGTCAAACACTCAAAATGTGAGTTTTGGCTTAATGAAGTGACATTTTTGGGACATATTGTATCAGCTAGAGGTATTAGGGATCCTAGCAGGGTTGAACAAATGTGAATTGGAAGCCTCCACGAAATTTGTCCGAGATTAGGAGTTTTCTTGGTTTAGCACTACAAGAGGTTTGCCAAGCGTTTCTCGATGATTCCTTCCTCTTTGACAAGACTTTTGAGAAAAAACGTTAAATTTGAGTGGACAAATGAATGTCAGGCCAGTTTTGATAAGCTCAAGAGTATGCTCATAGAGGAGTATGTCATGACACAACCAATTCTAGGCAATCGAAGTCGCATGAGATGAACACATGAAGGAAAAGTAGTGGTGAATTGATGCAAGAATAAAAAGTGGTTGCTTATGCTTCTAGGCAGTTGAAACCGCATGCGAAAAATTATCCTACACATGATCTAGAATTGGTAGCCATAGTTTTTGCCTTGAAGATTTAGCGTCGTTACCTATATAGGAGGGATGATTGTAACATCCCTAGATGAATCCCACAACGATAAAACACGAGAGAGATGATGAGCCAAATGTAAGGAGCCTGAGGAGCTTAAATTTGGGAAGGTGCTAGCTTCCCAATCCACATCGGAAATACGTGAAGAAGGATAAAGGATTTATAAACCTATGCACTAACTACTAGTGATAACTTGAATTAACCATTTTAGGTCGTTTGATTTGGCCATTTGTAGATTATTGCATGATAGTTGGGCACGGGCTCTTACAATTTGGTATCAGAGTCACTCCACGTGCAACCTTAAGCGATAGTGGGGCAAATGAATGTTATAAATGAATTAGTTACAATCATCCCCCCTTATGAATGAATTAATCACCCTATCCGATATCATCTCTAATTGTCCTGAAATAACCTATATATGGTCCAACCACGTAAAATGGTTAACCCAGATTATCACTAGTAGTTAGTGCATAAGCTAATAAACATCTTATCCTTCTTCACTTTTTTTCAATGTAGGATTGAGAAGTTAGCATGCTAAGCTAGCACCTCCACAAGTTTAAACTCTTCAGGCTCTTTACATTTGGCCCAGCATCTCTCTCGTGTTTTGCCAATGTAGAATTCGCTTAGGGATGTTACAATCAATTGGCATAACACGGGAGAGTTCCTGGGCCTAATGTAAGGAGCTTAAACCTAGGGAGGTGCTAGCTTGACAAGCTAGCTTCACAATCCCACATCAAAAAGAAGTGAAGTATAAGAGGTTTATAAGCCTACGCACTAAATATTAGTGATAACTTGGGCTAACCATTTTAGGCCGCGTGGTTTAGCTATATGCAGGTGATTGTAGGACAGTTGGGCATGGACTGTTACAAATTCACTACGTGCTTAAAATTTAATAGGTATTTGATAGCACTTACATCAACACAACAAAGAATCACAGCGAAAACATAGATCAATTAAGGAAAAGATGAATCCTTATTCAACTATAAACAAGAACAAGAAAGATTACAGACTTGAGTATTCTCTACTCCTTAAACTACCGCCAAAAAACTAACAGAATGCCTATCTCATAGCTGACTCTACTATTTATACTGCTCCCCCTCAATAATTAACCAATTGCCTTTTCCCATATTACCCTTCTTACTCTCCCTTTTGTTGCGCCTCACATATAGTAAGATCAGAAGAACAAATCTATGAGGTTATGCATAGACCATAAAAGTTAAATAAGGTGACTATCAAAAATAAAAATATGTTGCCACGAATTGACGATCTCTTTGATCAACTTAAAGGTGTAGAAGCGTTCTCCAAAATAGACTTGATATCAGGTAATCATCAATTAAGGGTAAAGATGGAAGATATAGTCAAGACAACATTCAAAACCAGATATGGCCATTATGAATTTTTGGTTTTGATCAATGCTCCAGCAGCATTAATGAATCTCATAAATAGGATCTTTAGGTCATACTTAGATCAATTTGTGGTTTTCATCAATGACACCTTGGTATATTCAAAGAATCTAAAGGAAAATGAGAGACATTCGAGGATAGTGCTACAGACATTTAGGGAACATAAGTTTTATGTCAAACTCTCAAAATGTGAGTTTTAGCTGAATGAAGAAACATTTTTGGGACTTATTGTGTCAGTTGAAGGTATTAGAGATCCTAGTAAGGTTGAGGTGATTATGAATTGGAAGCCTCAACGAAATGTGACTGAGATCAAGAGTTTTCTTGGTTTTGCTGGGTACTACAAGAGGTTTGTCAAAGGTTTCTCAATAATTGCTTCCTCTTTGACAATACTTTTGAGAAAGGATGTTAAATTTGAGTGTATAAATAAATACTAGACCAGTTTTCATAAGCTCAAGAATATGTTCACAGAGGCTCCCATTTTGACACAACCGATTCCAAACAAGGAGTATGTTATTTGAAGTGATGCTTCTCATAATGGATTAGGTTGTGTATTGACACAAAAAAGAAAAGTGTTTGCTTATACTTTTAGACAGTTGAAAATAATTGCTTCCTCATTGACAATACTTTTGAGAAAGGATGTTAAATTTGAGTGTATAAATAAATACTAGACCAGTTTTCATAAGCTCAAGAATATGCTCACAGAGGCTCCCATTTTGACACAACCGATTCCAAACAAGGAGTATGTTATTTGAAGTGATGCTTCTCATAATGGATTAGGCTGTGTATTGACACAAAAAAGAAAAGTGTTTGCTTATACTTTTAGGCAGTTGAAGCAGCATTAGAAGAATTATTCTACACATGATCTAGAATTGCCAGCCAGTCTTGGCCTTGAAGATTTGGCACCATTGGATGATTGTAATATCCCTAAGCGAATCCCACATCAGCAAAACACGAGAGAGATGGGCCAAATGTAAGGAGCTTGAGGAGCTTAAACCTAGGGAGGTGCTACCTTGATATGCTAGCTTCCCAATCCTATATAGGAAAGAAGTGAAAAGGATAAAAGGTTTACAAGTCTATGTACTAACTACTAGTGATAACCTAGGTTAACCATTTTAGGCTGTGTGTTTTGGCTATTTGCAGGTTATTACATGATAGTTGGGCATGGGCTGTTACTATTTGGTATCAGAGTCACTCCACATGCAACCTTGCGCAATAGTGGAGCAAACCTCAGTGAGGATGCTGAGTAAATAAATGGGGATGATTGTAACATCCCAAGGCGAATCCCGCATCGGCAAAACACGAGAGAGATGTTGGGCCAAATGTAAGGAGCTTAAAAATGGAGAGGCGCTAGCTTTCCAATCCCACATCGGAAAGATGCATTAACTACTAATGATAACCTGGGTTAACCATTTTAGACCTCGTGGTTTGGCCATATATAAGTTATTGCAGGACAATTAGCATGGACTGTTACGGGATTTGCAGGCTCTAAATGCGAAGTACAGCTCTGTGTTGAAAAAGTAGCATGAATAATTAGGAATCTACTAAGGTAAAGGTATATTGATTGAGAAAAATCTAGGTTTTGAGCCTCAAGTTATGTATTTGCAGCCATTATAAGACAAAATTATCTCCAATTCTTGTGTTTTCCTATTCCGGGGCTTTTAAATGGAACATTTTACTATCATTTACTCTTTTTTATATAATTTAAATTACAGGAGTACCTACTCCATCAAATTTAATATTTTCTTCTATATTAAATTCCATTACAAAAAAGAAGAAAAAAAAAAGGATACTACTGTAATCTGTTGAATACTCACTCCATTTTCCGCTTTCTATACATGCCAAGGAGATAAAAGAAACTCAAACCACTTTCATTCCTTCAACTCTGATATCTACTTCTTTATTTTCAATCTCTCATAAAGACCAGACATTGTGCTCCCAATAATTTTCCCAAAACAACTTTTCTTCCTAAAAGCACATAATAGTGAAGAAATTTATTTACCAAAAATTCAGGGGCCAAGACAGCACAATTTTATCAAACAAAAAGTTGCTTTAGGAAATCAGAACAAAATAGAATAAGGGAGTTTGTTTAACTATAGGAAAGGACTATAGGGCCCACTGGAATGCCAAATATAAGAGACGTCAATCATCATTGCGTAAAAAGCAAGTGAACTTGTCAAAATCTACAATCGGCTCAAGTTCAACAGGATGCTCTTGAAAATATAGATTTCTTAAACCAAAGCCCACATAAAACTTATCCATCTTGCTCAAATAAATAACTTGCAAGCATAGGAATACATGAGACACAAGACACCAGTCTAAAACTCTAAACAAGTACCCAATTCTGCATATGCATCCTTAGGGATAATTGTGCAAATGGTACCAAACTTTGTTACAATTTGATACCAAACTTTTTAATTGTTATAAATTGGTATCAAACCTTTCAAAAATGTTTCAATTTGGTACTGTAAACACAGAGATATAGGAATACATTTCTTGTGTATATTGCTACAAGCTTTACATATTTATATACAAAGATTGAATGCTAATAAGGCAACTATTCTAATTAGGGTATTTACAACCACTAATTAGGGGATTATATTCAGTAACACTTCCCTCAAGCTGGAGCACATATATTAATTATGTCCAACTTGTTACAAAGATAATCAACTCGAGCCCCATTTAAAGCTTTAGTGAAAAGATCTCATAATTGTTCTCCTGTCTTCACATATCCTGTGGAGATCAAACCTTATTGTAGTTTCTCCTGAACGAAGTGGCAATCGATCTTAATATGTTTCGTTCGTTCGTGGAAAGTAGGATTATAAGCAATATGGAGTGCAACTTGGTTATCACACCACAACTTTGCTAGTACCGTAATCTTGAGACCCACCTCAGTCAAGAGTTAACATATCCACATAATCTCACATACAGATTGTGTCATGGCCCGATATTCCGATTCAACACTCGAACGTGATACAAGATTTTGCTTTTCACTTTTCCATGAAACCAAATTTCCTCCAACAAAGACACAATAGCCTGATGTAGATCTTCTATCAATCTTCGAACCTGCCCAATCAGCATTTGAGAAGCACTCAATATAAGTGTGTTTATGATTCACATACAAAATACCACGTCCTGGGGCCCTTTTTAAGTAACACAAAATTTGTTCTAATGATGTCCAGTGATAAACTGTTGGTGACGACATAAATTGACTCAATACTAACAAAATATGCAATATCCGGACAAGTCACAGTAAGATAATTTAACTTCCCAACCAATCTTCTATACTTCTCAGGATCTTCAAATAATTCACCATCCTTTGTAAATTGCACATTAGGAATCATTGGAGTACTTGATGGCTTTGCCCCCAATTTTCCTGTTTCAGACAACAAAGTCAAGCACATATTTCCGCTGAGATAGGAAAATACCTTTCTTACTCGTTACTTCAGCATCCTTAAGTCTTTAGGGTGAAACTGAGTATGAAGAAAAGACTTTAGAGATGAGATTCCCACACTATCGCTTCCAGTAATAACAATGTCCTCGACATACACAACTAGCAAAATAATCCCAGCTTCAGACTGTCTATAAAAGACTAAATGGTCACACTTACATTTCCGCATCCCAAACTTCTCAACTGTCTAACTAAACTTGTCAAACCAAGCTTGAGGACTTTGTTTTAAACCATACAGAGATTTGTGAAGGCGACAGACTTTTCCAGACTCCCCCTAAGCAACAAACCCTAAAAGTTGCTCCAAATAAACTTCCTCATGGAGATCACCATGGAGAAAAGCATTCTTGATATCAAGCTGATACAAAGGCCAATTATGAGTAGTTACCATAGAAATAAACAATTTGACAGATGTTAGTTTAGCAACTGGAGAAAAAGTATCAGAATAATCCATTTCATAGGTCTGAGCATAGCCTATAGCAACAAGACGAGCCTTTAAGTGAGCAACGGACCCATCAAGATTCACTTTAACTGTGAAAACCCATTTGTAGCCAATAGCCTGGAGGTAAATCAACCAAGATCCAAGTACCATTGTCATCCAAAGCGTTCATTTCCTCTAGCATTGCATTGTGCCATCAAGGATGAGACAATGCTTCATGAACAGTTTTAGAAATAGTGGTGAAATCAAGGGATGCAACAAAGGAACAAGAAGAGGGTGACAGGTGATGATAAGAAACAAAAAAGGAAACAAGAGAAGTACATTGGCGCTTACCTTTGCGCAAAGCAATAGGAAGATCATCACTTGAAACAAGGTCTGATGATGGAGCAATTGGTGCAGGACATGGATCAGGAGGGTGTTTTCTAGAATAGACCTGACGAATGAGGGCCTGACGGGAGCCAAGTCAGGAATTGGTTCAAAGGATGTGATAGTATAGACTAGCAAATCATCATCCTCCCCCTGATGTGCTGAAACAGAAGATGAGAAATATGGTATTTCTTCCAGAAAAGTAACATCATAAGATACAAGATACTTATTAAGATCAGGACAATAACACCGATACCCTTTTTGCAAACGTAAATATCCAAGAAAGATACACTTCAATGATTTGGGGTCTAATTTAGTAACATGTGGACGAATATAGTGAACAAAACAAGTACCACCAAATATCCTAGGTTCAATAAGAAACATTAATTTAGTAGGAAAAAGAATACCATAAGGAGTCTCACCATAAAGAACAGAGGAAGACATCGGATTAATCAGAAAGCACGCTGTTGAAACTGCATCAGCCCAAAAAGTTTTAAGAACATCATTTGGAACAAAAGAGCTCTTGCTGTTTCAAGAAGATATCTGTTCTTTCGCTCTGCTACTCCATTTTGGAATGGGGTATCAACACAAGATGTTTGGTGAAAGATGCCATTTTGAATCATATAATTTTGAAAAGAAGCTGACAAATATTCTTCTGCATTATCACTTCGCAATGTATGGATAGAAACATTAAATTGTTTTTTAACCTCAGCAT
>CATIWF010097551.1:0-29464 GCA_949630135.1 Balakata baccata
TGTATTGGTTGTTATTTGTAGGTTCTTAAGGCACAATCTATTGCAAAAGCTAAAGGATATTCTGATGTTCTGTATCTTGATTGTGGTCATAAAAAATATCTACAGGAGGTTTCATCTTGCAATATTTTCATTGTGAAGGTATGTTGAATAATGAATTTGGTCTTTAAGTATAAACTTTATTTTTCTGCTTGAAGGGTGTGTCTCTATTGATTTATGCCTACTATTTTGAAACCATGTTCTGTCAATATTTGATGAATTTGTATTGGAGAACTGCGTTTTATCCTGCCTTTTAAAGTTTCATATTACCATAAGGCCCCAGATTGACAGCCTCAGCAGTAATAGAACCACAATTTGTATAATGCACTTACTGCTGTTATACAAACCAGCTATTTTGACTGATGGTGGAGTAAGTTTTATCCAAAAAGAAAGGGCTGCTGCATGTCTTGGTTATTTCAGTTGATTGTGTTGTTTTATACAATCCGTTCCAAAGTATAGAGTTGGTGTCACATTAGTCCACTATAGTTGTCACTAGGTGTTTCTGCAATTGGTACTTGAATCACTCTACTTGCTAATACTCACTGGTAATTTGCAGGTTGAAGAACGATTTGTGGCAATGGATGAATTGCTTGATAGTTAGAAAACTTCAGGAAATTCTTTTCCTTAAGCCATTGTTCAAGCCAATATGTAATACTTCTGTTGAATGTTGTACATGAATATTTGTTTCTATATAATCTTGATATGCTTAAACATGCAAATGCAAGTCTTGATAAGTGGGAGTTGCCTTTGAGAGACTTCTATATAATGTAGAAGTTTATACCTCATCTTGCTTTTCAATGGTTACTTTCTCTTAATGCATGGAATGTTAGTGGATTGTTGATTTTAACTAAAATTTATGTCAAGATATATATATCAGTCGTGTGTTCTACCGAATGCATAGCACTACCTGAAATAATGCCTAATAAGGGCTGTTTCTTGTGTTAAAGGGAATGAGATCTCCCTTCAGGGTTGTCTCACCAATGAGAAGCTTTTTAGCATTCTAACCTGCACCTCTTGTGTATGTTATGGTCCAAGGACATATTGCAAATGTTGTTCTTACCAATTTAGTGATTAAAAAGATCATATTTGTAATATTTGGATCTTATTGTCCTCTTTAGCCATTAACTACTTGTATCCTCAAATGCATAGTGAATTAATTTTCCAATATTTTCATATGGTTTTGCAGATATTATGGTGTTGCTAAAAAGAAGCATGCGGTGAAGACTCATATGCCCGATGTACATTTTTTTCTTATATGGTTTCTGTTTTTGCTTTTAGCTTCCTTTAATCTCCTATATGAAAATATCCTTTTTCAGTTCCATTGACATTTTTGCACTCATGTATATACTATCGATAATTTATTTTCTTTTACGTAGGTTCTTTATGATGATGGGGATAAGGAAATTTTAAATCTCAAAAAAAGAAAAGTGGGAAATTATCAATGATGACCCTATGCAAATTGAAGTGAGTGGCCACCTAACTTGCTCTACTGGATTTTCTAGATTTTTGGTTGAAACTTTTTTATTCACAGGGAGAAGAAGTAGCTGATCCCCAAAGTCCAGATGTCCCTTCTAAAATGTAGGTTTTTGTCGTTAACCCTAAACAATTATATTAGCTGTTGAATTTGTGGTTTTCTTTTTGCCAATTGAATCAATCATCGTGAATAAAGTTTCTTGTTGGCTTCTATCAGTATTATGCATATTGTGTATTGCATTTAATCAATGTCCTTAAGGGTCTAGGTTGAGTCTGTCTGTATTTCTCCTGATTCCTAGTTTGTTTTGAAATGACACTTACTGTGTTGATTATTATAATTAGGCCCCTGAAGAAGAAATCAAAAACAAATACTGATCAGTCTGCTAAGCAGGGCAATGTGGAGGCTATCAAGTGAGTTTTTTCAATTTTTGTTTTATTTTTTCAATTTACATCAGTGTTATAAACTCGGATTCTTGATGGAAGTATGTATTCTTCTGGCAGGCAGAAAGGAGCTTCCTCCAGCAAATCCAAAAGTGCAGCGGCAAAATCAAGACCGAAGCTAGTAAAATAGATAACAAATCTATAGATGATTTAGAAGATGTTGAATTTATGAGACGAGATGCATCTTCTTCTGACACAGAACAATAGCAGCAAGACCACCAACAGCAAGGTCGTCATTAGTGCTTTTTCTATTTTTTCCTTTACACGTTCGTATTTGTAGCCTAAAATATATTTGAATAATATTTTGTATGTATTACGAAATTGAATTTTAGTTTTTATTTATAATATTTGATTTAAATTTCAAATTTTTAAAAGTAATTTTTTATTTAAAATATGAAATATAAAATAAAATTAGAAAAAACAATTTATTCCAAATTAGTGATAACTAATTTTGTTGTGCTTCTTGTATTAAACTAAAAATAGCGATGGAAGTAGCAGTAGATGCAATTGGTCTCCAAATTAGTAACATATATTTTAGTTGCTATTTTTGTCGTTGACAAAAGTGAGAGATTTGGACGCCTATATTTGGCAAGCAAATTTTATATTGCTAATCGGTCGCTGATATTTGTGATGGATTAAGATTTCTTGCCGTTGTTTTTGTGAGGAGCATTTTAGCGAATGATGTTGTCCGTAGCTAATCTGTCGCTAAATTTAATTAGCGACGGATTTGTTGTTGCTAAACTATCAAATTCTTGTGGTGAATCTACCTTGTTACTTATAATACCAAGCCACATTCTTACTCTTATACCTATTTAATTCATTTATTTTCTCTTGCGTTTAAGCATACTAAACATGTCATCTTACACATATTAACACATACCAAGCAAACATTCATTCAACACTTATAACATACCAAAAAGAGCATAAACATAAACATACATGGTATACAAGACACAACTATGGAGATTTGTATATGTTTAAACCTCCTTAAAACGAGCTACCTTGACCATCCACACTCGATCAAGCTCGATATCCACCTCGATTCCTTCCTTTCACACCAATGCTTAGTGCGATAAAATACCACCTTTTTGGTGGTTCCACCTTTATGTTCCAAACTAACCTAAAACACCCTTCAATTAACCATAAAACCCAAACCCAACCTAGAGAATCCTCAATCTAGGTTCTTTCCCTCACAAATCTCACCTCTTTTACTCTTCTTAACTTAATCTAGCCTAAAAAGAGGTTTTCCCTCAACAAAAACTAAGATCAAACCTCAACATAACCCATATACAAATGGCTCTCTACCTATTTCGAGTAAACATCAACCACCAATAAATCATGATTAAAAGATGAAAGATCATGTTTTCTTACCTCTTGAAGGCAAAAATGAGGCTAGAAAGACATAGAACTCGAGCTCTCTCCAAGCTTTAAGCTTTCTCTCACTAAACCTCCTTTCCTCGATTAAATCTTCAATCCTTGTTAAAATCTTGTCTTTAAAGATGGATTAGGTGTTTTTAAGCTTGAAATCTCATGAAAGAAGGTTGGGTACATGAATTTCTCAAGATAGGGCTTAAGGTTAGGGTTTTTGGGGCTCAAAGCATGTAATATAATGAAAGAAAACAGTGCAAAACTATTTATATTAGACTTGTCACGAGCGTGACACTCAAATAGCGCCTAAAATGCCCAAAACATGACCTTCACGCCGTAACTTCTTTGTCACATGCATGACACCTCTAAATCCTTATTTTCTTCATGACCAGTTTCACTTCCGTAAAGGTTATGTCACAACTGTGAATCTTGGGATTAAATATGAGTTATGGTTCTGAAGTGTTCACAGTTGTGGTCACAGTCATGTTCATTGCTTGGTTTGCGTGGGAGCTACCCGTGAAGAGCACCTTCACAGCCGTAAAAGGATCTTTCATGACCGTGAAACAACATCTTGGAATGGTGACTTGAATGTAACTTATATCAATCAAGGTTAATTGTTCAACTTACAATAAATATGTCCTAAATCTTTATGATAATATGGTAAGAATATGAATGTATGAGGCATGACAAAGTTTGTGCACAATGTAAACCATATGCAGTATAGTAAGAACGTTTAAGCCCAATACTCTAACCTAGGACTAGAATAATAGGTGGCATGCCATTAAGAGGGATAATGGTACTGAAAAATCTAATTGATTGAGATTAGTTATTACTTTTAGATAAGGGCTTCATGCTCAGTGAACACCCTTGATTCGATAATGTATACTTGTTAACTCAAGTAGGTGACTTCAAGGGCTTAAGTTAGAGTTTTGTATATATATGATACTTATATTCAGTTTACTATGGTTCATAGTAATGTGGGCAACTTATGTATAGTATTGAATATGGGGAACTCTTGAATGTCTCAATGGTCTAATAGATGTTGATGTTCATATGTGTATGGTATACATGTTGATTTCTTTTATCCTTAAAATTGGTAAGCATGATGGGTATTGCATGAATGGACATATGAAGTATAAGTAACAGTATAATTGGTAAGTATGTGTGTGTGTGTGTATATATATATACACCACTAAGTAAGTTTTGGTTAGCATGTGGATGTTTTCTTTCACATGTAGGTCAGAGTCGTGCATAGGAGTCAACAAGAGAAGCAACCCAAGAAAGAGTCAAAGGACACACTTGATTAGGATTGGTGATACACCATGATTCTTTTGGTTTTGTTTTTATCATGGAGAATTAGGTTTATATATATTTTTGTACATGCTTTTATTTTAAAGGACATATAATTTTGTAACCATGCTATTTTGTAAACCTCATGGCTAATGGAAGCCTAACCAATACTCCTATTTTTACATAGTATGGTTTTAATTTGTCCTTTATATCTTTTAAGTGTTTAAGAAGTCATTATGGCCATGGTATAAAAAGATTTTAAATTTTTTACATTTTCATCTTATGCATTATGATGTTTTTTTATATATAGTTAGGTAAAATCTTGATTATATAAGAGGGTGTTACAAAATGCCCCTTTGGTTCATGTGTTGACAAGGCTAATGGATAAGGTGGGTTAAGATGACATTACTTCATTAGCTAGCTACTAAAGATACATGGTGATTTTTACACAAACATCATACTTGTGTTAATGCACATGGATTTATAGTCCAAGTGAGAAATTATTAGATATTTGGACTTAATTCATGTGCACTTACACATTGGGCATTTGAGCATATGAATGCACATGCAATTATTGTTTGTGCGGTTAATGCCAAAATTATAAGTTTAAGAGCCTAATTAAGTGATCAAGATAGTTAGTAATTGGCTAAGTCATCTTCAAATTAAAGTTTAGGGATGCATTTTGGTATGTGTAGAAACCTAAGGACTATGCTAAACTTGATGGGTTTTTAGTAACTAGTCCAACTTTATTTATTTATGTAAATTGAGATTGATAGCAGATACTTACTTGTAGAGCGGATTTTCAATACTTCAGGCAGACCAGTTACTAGAATCTAGAGAAAAATCCACGGCACGAGTGCCCTTATGATCTCTTGATGACTTGGAAATGTTGCGTTTTGCAAAGAAAATTTTGAGATGAAGAGAAACTTATTTTCTACAGTTTTTATGTTCAGAGAACTTCTAAATTACTAGAGGAGTAATTTATTATTTCTTAATAACTGCCTCCATTAACTGTATATATATTGGGTCTTGGGTTGGGTTAAGCCCACATAAGTAGCCCATACCCATAACCCAACATCTCCCACTCGCCTATAGTAGGCTTCACTCATCCCAAAACGTTATCCCAAAATCTCAAACTCAAAACAGAGAATCATTCATATAGGTGAATTAGCCATGCGACCTATAGCATACAAATGGTGGGAACTCCAATATACAAACCTAACCATAGGCCATATAGGAGACATCAATCCAACAACGTATATTCATGATAATGTACTTACTTACCCTAAATATTTTTCTCAATGCACATGATCGCCTAAATATTTTTCTCAATGCACATGATCGAGTATCATTCAATCCCTCAAGAATCCATACTCATATCTCTCTTACAATTACTTAGTACTTTAAATTATTTCAAGATTTATCAAGCAAAATAACTCCGGCTAGTAAATAGAAATAGCTAATGTATAAGCAAAAATATTCTTTCTTTCGCCCTCATACTAATTTGATCTAAATTATCTCACTTTTCTAGGAGTGTTTCATTAAGTTGAATTATCTCATAACTATAGGATACATCCTAAGATAGCCAACATTAATCTATCACATCATGATATAGTCGAAAGTCACAAAGGATAATAAAAGTGAAATCCGTATTCATGATTTATAGGACTCACATAGCGAAGAAGTAGAGATCCATTCTTTTACTTCCTAATAGGTTGTTTAGCATATGGAGTATGAAAATGCATGTTATAGTGGAACAACTCTTTTCTTATCGAAAATAAAAGAGTGTATGTCTCATTCTTTATTAAAATATTTAGAAAAAATTATTATTTACCCCCGTAGTTTGGCATAATACACTAATATTCTCCCGATGTTTGAAACCCTTTTGTAAATTTTAAGGCATTTACCATTAGTAAGAAAAAAAACCTTTTATACTCAGGGGGATACTAGTACAATATATCAATTTCAGGAGGTACTAGTACAATAAATCAAATTTGCATGGGGGTATTAGTACAATATATCAAAACTTCATGAGGGAAATAATATAACTTTCAAATATCAGAGGGATATTAGTGTATTATGTCAAACTATAGGGGCAAATCGTATAATTTTGATTGAGTATCATTCAATCTCTCAAAAATCTATATTGAGATCTCTCTTATAATGACTTAGTACTCTAAGTTATTTCAAGCTTTATCAAGCGAAATAACTCTAGCTGGTGAATATAAGTAGTGAGTTTATAAGTAAAAATATTCTTTCTTTCGCCCTCATACCAATTGGATCTAAATTAACTTGCTTTTGTAGGAGTGTTTCATTAAGTCGAATCATCTCATGACTATAGGATATAATCAAAAGTCACAAAGGTAATAAAAGTGAAATCCGTATTTAGGATTTCTAGAACTCACATAGCGAAGAAGTAGGGATCCATTCTTTTGCTTCCTAATAGGTTGTCTAGCATATGCAGTATGAAATGCATACTATGGTAGAATAACTCTTTTATTGTCGAAGATAAAAGAGTGCATGTCTCTCTTTTTAAGGGAAAATTATTGTTTACCTCATGTAGTTTGACATAATATACAAGTATCCACATGAAGTTTGAAAATTATATGATTTGCCACATCTATTTTATTTTCATTTAACTATATAGCCACTCTATTAAATTTTCAGACATTTACTATAGTAAGAAAGAATATTGTTTTTTGCTCAGGGGAATACTAATACAATATATCAAACTTCAGAGGAGGACTAGTACAATAAATCAAACTTGCTAGGGGTACTAGTGCAACATATCAAAACTTTATGGGGTAAATAGTGTAAATGTCAAATGTCAAAGGAGTATTAATATATTATATCAAACGATAAGGGCAAGTTGTATAATTTTCAAACCTTAAGGAGTTGTTGATGTCAACTCAAGGTTTAACCCGCAAGTGCACGAGCCAATCGTAGAATGGCAAGTGTCCTCCCGGAGTCGATCTCACAAGGAACTACTAGCTTAAATTCCTAATTACTCTAATTACCAATGTTTATGGAATGCATCATAAACACTCTAATTTGTTTGATTTGATTTTGATTAAGAACTAAATTAATTAAACTATAAATTGAATTGCAAATTAAATTAAAGAATAAAATCAATGGATAAAGCAGGTACTCAGTTTCACTTTCCCAATTTCATATTCCATACCGAGCATTAAATTCATAGAATTAATATTTCACGGCGATCATCTTATGCATTAGCTAATCAAACCAACAAATTAAGTAATTTAATCCAATTTTTAGGTTACATTAAAGATGATGTGTCTAATAATCAAACCCTAACATGTTCATTCCTAATTCAACTATTGGTGGCCAATCAATCATTAAACCAGAAATTATTAAGGTGTAATTGAATTGAAATGGAAATAATAAATACATTCAACAAAATAATAGGAGTTTATTACAAAATTGGGGTTGTTAACTAAGCACCCAAAAAGAATTTAGCCTAACATGAATACTAAACAAATCAATGTAATATTCATAGTCAAACAAAAATTGCAGCAGAAATTGAAAAGAAAATAAAAGTTATAATGCTCCCTTGAATCTTCAAATCTGGAAATTGGAAGTTGGTGGTCTCCAATCCTTCATGCCCAAGTCAAAATAACCCTTAAGAGCAAAAATACTTCCTTCCTCTGCCAACAGGTCTACTGGAGAATGAATTTGCCCACTAGGAAGTCTCTTGTGTGTGCAGAAATTTTAAGGAGAAGAAGAAGAACTTAAAACCCTAGAATGTGCTTCCCCAAATCTAAGAGAAAAAGATGAAATAAATGACTAATCTTTGAATTCTAAGTTAAGTCTAACTCCCAAGATGTGTTATTTCCTTTTTATAGGAGTGAAAAACCCTAAAGGAGTTGATAAAATTTGGATTTGATAGCTATTCACGTGATCTGCACTGTCCAGTCGTCTCGTGCACGTGACAGGCATCGCGCCCGTGACAAATTACTACTAACTTTGCTGTTGTCTTCTCTTGCCCAAGCGTCGCTTGTACGCGATGGGCATCACACCCGCGATAGATTGCTCGTTGCCTTCATCCTATCATGACCAAGTGATGGCCATCCCGAGGTCGCGATGAACTTTCCTTCACAAATCAATTCTTCTTACCTCCTCAACATCTCAAATGGACTCCATTGCTAACCAAAACACCTCCACAACTCAAATTAAACATCAAAACATGTATTTCATGCTCACTTCTACCATCCACAACCTAAAAATCACATAAAAACAAGAAAACTAAACAACTAAAAATACCTATAAAACTATAACAAATATGAACATATCAGTTGTACTAGTATATTATGTCAAACTATAAAAAATAAATAGTAATTTTTCCTTAAAATAAATAACATTATATGAGTCTTAGTTTTATCACTCTAAAAGTACCAAACTTGAAACTTTTGTCTACATATTCAATAATATTAAATAAGTTTCACACTTGGCTTCCTTTAAATAGATACATGAATGGTGGAGAAGTTATTCATGTTGATTCTTATATATAAAGAATCTCATCTTGATCCTCATCAAAGTGAGCTTTTATATAATAACATGACTACAACTGCTCCTATTGTATCTTAGTTATCCAAACTTTGGTCTTATCTCTACTCGTTCTATAGAGTTAGAGGAGATTACTCATGTGAGAGAATCAATATAAATCTATCTACTTACTTTATCAAATTGTGCTAACTGATATATACAATATGTCTATAAAATTAAAACATTCATGAACGATCGAATTAAGTAAATATGTCTTTAGTTTTATTACAAATAAAAATAAGTGGTCTATCAACATTTGCAAATTGTTTACATCCTACATAAGCCTAGGGATTCTACATGTTCAACAAATGCATCCCTAACTATTGATTTGTTAAATGGATCTACAACCATTTTACTCATAGGAATGTGTTTCAAAACTACTTCCTTTTTTGCAATCATCTCTCTAACATAGTGATATCTAATATGGACATGTTTGGTCTTCCCATGATATTTCCGATCCTTTGCATAGGTTACTAAATATCCTCTTTACTGTCATCTAGTGTTTCAGACTTGGATTAGATTGAAATTTGCTTACTACTCCAATGATGTAACAAATGTCTAGACGTGTGCTCATCATTGCATACATTAGACTACCAATAGTGCAAGAGTAAGGTACTTTGGAAATTCATTATTTTTCATCTGATGTCTTGGGACACATATCAAGACTAAGGTTCAAATTCCATTCAATAGGGTATCCATGGGCTTGCAATCATGTGTATGGTAACGCTCCAATATTTTCTTAATGTATGTGTTCTGAGATAAACTAGAAGCCTTTTCGAGCGATTTCTAAGGATCTTAATACCAAACACATAGCTAGCCTTACTGATGGCTTTCATTTTGAAGTTTGATGATAACCATTTCTTGGTAATATCAATCAACTTTTTATAATTTTCAGCTATCAATATGTCATTGATATATACAGGCAAAATTATGAAACTATTATTTGAACATTTAATATATACGCAATGATCTTCAACTATTATTGTAAAACCATCCTTTAACATGACTTGATAAAATTTGAAGTTCTATTGTCTTAACATTTGCTTAAGACCACAAATGAATTTTTTGAGTCTACAAAAAGAAGTCTAAAGGTTGATCCAAAACGATATCTTCATTTAGTTGTGCATTGAGAAAAAAAGGCTTAATATCCATTTAGTATCATTCTAAATCTATATGTGCCATAATAGCTAAAATGAGGCGAACTGATGTAAACCTGACCACTTGCAAGAATGTCTCTTCGTAGTTAATTTCCTCTTATTGTGTGCAGCCCTTAACTACTAATTGAATTTTATATATTTCAATTGTCCCGTCCGTCATATGTTTAATTTCGAGAACCCATTTGCGCCATATGGTCATACAACTTAGTGGTAAATCAACCAAATCATAGACTTGGTTAGATTTTATCGAATCCATTTCCTATTCCATAGCTTCAATTTATTCCTTAGCTTTAGGACTAGAAAGAACTTGTACTATTTTAGGCTCTTCTTCATCTAAAGCAATTATAAAAGCTTCCCCCTTAATATTAAATTGATGACAGGAAATTCTCCCATGATTATTACATCGAGGTTAAGATTGTTTATAATTTTGCTCCATAAGAACATAATCTGACAACTTTTCACTCCCATTAGCTTTAGGATGAGCATGATATTCCATATCATTTTGCTCTATAGGTGCTAAATCAATCATTTTTGAGTTCCTACTAGTTTTGGGATCTTTCATTTCATTAATCAGAAATCCTCATTTATCTCACTTTTTTCAGAAAATTCATCTATTAAGAAAATGACATCTCATGGCTCAATTTAAAGAAAAAAATATATAACTTTTATTTTAAAGAAAGAGAAAAAAAAGCACACCAATAAAAAGAGAGAACACACGTAATTAGAATAGATAGTGAACTTTTAGATGTAAGGAGCTAAACTTACCATTTTCTTTAAATTTTAGGTCACGTTTAGATTGAATGATTTAAAATCTATGGATTTCATAAAATCCATTGATTTTAAATCCATAAATTATTAAATCCATTGATTCTAATAATTTCATCATTTTGTTTGACTATAAAATCCATGTATTGATGATGTAATTACTCTTATACTTATATTTGGTTCAATAATCACAATCCATAGATTTAACAATTAATTTACAATTTTATTCTTTATTAAATATTGATAATTTTTTATTAATTAAGCATAGACAACCAATTTCACTATATATTGAAAAATTTTAAAAATAAAATTAGCTATTTTAAGAGTTGAAAAATAAAAAAAATAAAGTTATTATATGTTATAATGTTTAATTATATTGCTAAAAATATTTTTTATTAATAATTTAATGTATATAATAATAATAATAATAATAATAATAAAGCAATTAATTGAAATTAAAAGAAAAATGAAATTTTCTTTTTTAGGATTTAGGAGTGTTTTGAAATATTATTAATTTATTAGGGACAATCTTGAAATAAAAAAATAACAATAATCTCTTATTAATCAAAATCTATAGATTTTGGACTTTCTCATCTTTCAAAAATGAATGATTTTGGTAGATGAGAGATTTTCTAAAATTTATGGATTTTGACATTTTCGAAGTAGCTAAATGATGAATTTGACATAAATTCATGAATTGTTAAAATTTCTCATTTAAAATCTCTCGATCTAAATATAGTATTAAATATAAAGAGTTTATGGAATATTTTTTTTATAGAATAACTTTTTAAAATAAATAGTATAACCCAAATAAAAACACATGCAAAATATTCAAAACTTTAGTTTGAAAGCCTATTTGGATATACAAAAGAGAAAATTTTAATCAATTAGAAACATGTAATTTTTACCATCAGCAACATGGGCGGTGTGCTGTGAAGTGGATTTGGGTCTTGATTGGTTCTGCAACAGCAGCAGGAACTGGATTCAAGTAGCCATTTCGGTTACAAACAAAACTACTGGGGAGTTTAGCTATAATTAAGATTTTTCATTCCTTTTTAAGAATGTATTTACTGAGATTCGAACCAAAGAACTCTTCCCAACATACTTAGCCTACAAATCCTTAGGTATAGTTTTGAAATATTTTGATTTACAAATCACAAGTTAATTGGGTTTTCTATATATTATGCTAGTTGTTATTAGACTATAAATCCATTTTTGACAATTTAATGCATAATCAAATTTTATTATCAACCAAACTTATTATTATTTTATTAATTTTATGCATAATCAAAACTTATTATTAAAACAAATTTAAATTAAAAAATACATAAAATTAAAAGAAAAAGATATCGATAACATTACAATATTAGTTTTATAAAAGCCGATTGAAATGTTTGAAAATATATTTTATTGTTCAATTTCCTGAATAATGAAATTTTATTTTTTGTATAAAGGTCCTAACTGGAGAGTTGAACAAAATTTATTTGTTAACAAAAAATAAAAATATAGATGAATAATTCTAATTCAAATAATAATACTACTAACTCTCCAGTTAGGACCTTTATACAAAAAATAAAAATATAGATGAATAATTCTAATTCAAATAATAATACTACTAGAGATAAATATCTGTTGTACAACGTGAAGAAAAATCAAAATCAAAACATGAAAAGGAAGTTGGAAACAGAAAATTCACTCTAGAATGGTGGATGAGACAGATTCAAGGCCTTTTTCATCATGCATAAGCATTTCAACAACTTGTCTCATAGAAGGTCTACCATCTTTGTCTTCAAGTACACATTTCAGTGCTACCTCTACCAGAATTTTCAACTGATTCTTGTCATAATTCCCATCCAATTTTGGATCAACAATCTTTTCCATCCTGGAATTTCCTGCTGCTGCACCACCATGTCACGGGGCCATTACCCTCTCCCCCAAAAGCGCGCTTGCAGGGGTGTGCAGCGCACCCACTTATAAGCCCATGACCAACCCCAGAGCCAACCGATGTGGGATCCGTGACAGCTCCCACAGCCAATCCGTGACGCCCTCGTCACGGGTGGCTCACGTGACCATTACTCTCTCCCGATTGGGTGTGCAGCGTACACGTGTCCGGTGGGTCCGGGGAAGGCTCTGATACCACTTGTCACGGGGCCATTACCCTCTCCCCCAAAAGCTAGCTTGTAGGGGTGTGCAGCGCACCCGCTTATAAGCCTAGGACCAACTCCAGAGCCAACCGATGTGGGATCCGTGACAACCATCATGAATCTTTTCTCTTACCCATCTAACAAGCCCTCTGTCTCCAATATCTGCTGTTGGGCTCTTTCCTGTTATTATCTCCAACACCACCATCCCATAGCTATAAACATCTACTTTTGAGGTGATGGGCTGATTGAATACCCACTCTGGTGCAATATAACCTCTTGTTCCTCTAATTCTTGAAAGTCTTGAGATTTCATGGCTATCCCTCTTTAATGGATGAGATAGCCCGAAATCGGATAGTTTTGGCTGGAAATCCATGTCTAGAAGTATGTTTTGAGGTTTTACATCGCAATGTAGAACCCACTCTAAGCATTCTTCATGTATGTAAGCTAGGCCTTTCGCTGTGCCTAAGGCTATATTGAATCTCTTTGCCCAGTCAAGTGTATGGGAAGAGAGATTTTCTGATAATGACCCATGTGCCATGTACTTGTAAACCAGAAGCCTGTGCTTTCCTTCTGCACAATATCCCCACATTTCTATTAAGTTCATGTGATTAAGCTTGCCTATAACACTAACTTCGGCCCGAAATTCTGCTTCTCCTTGGTTGGCTTCATTGATGATGAGTTGCTTTATTGCTGCAGCTCTATCATCTAATAATACGCCTTTGTATACAATTCCTCCTGCTCCTCTTCCAATCTCTTCACTGAAACTTCGGGTTGCCTTCTTTAGCTCAGCATAGGTGAAATTTCGAACGCCCGTTGCTATTTGAAGGTAGCCTTGATTAACTGCACCTGAATTCTGACGGTTTCTTATGAAGAAACACCATACGAAGAAAATCACAAGGAACTCTATTCCTCCCATTATCCAACAAAACCAGAGGACGAACTTCAGTGATTCGTTTTCATGGCTTTTCGAATACACTCTATCAAGCTGCTTGACAAGTATACCGGAGCAAACTAGGCTGAATTCTCCGACAGGTTTCATGAAGAAGGAACTATTTTTCGGCACTTTTAAGTAGATATCTCCTTCGAAATTGGGTGAATGATGTCCATTTAGTAGCAGGTATTTCGCAAAACAGTAAGGAATGTTACTGGGATAATCATGCTTGATGAATTTAAATTGGAAACCAAGGCAATCACATCTTTGCAAGCATACATTTGCACACATATCAAAGGTGTAATTAGGATAGAAACGGAAATCATACCCATAAAACTCAAGATGGGTTAATTGAAGGAAAGTGGAATCATTCCTTGAACAAGAAAGATTGAATTCAGGTTCACAGCCCAATGACCAATCCTTGACATCCTTCATCTTGAATCCTTGAAGACAGGAACATTTTCGACCAGAACTAGGATCATAGTTGCAGACACTATTTGGTCCGCAGATCCCGTGAATTCTACAAGATTCGGACATGGCTTGCCATGAAACAGCCCATGTTTTTGTCCCATCTTGTCGACTGTACAATCGAAGATTACCGTCGAAATCAATTGTCAATCTCCTCTGCAGTGTGATTCCGTTATCGGCAGACATAAAAGAGAATTAATTTATCAGAAGAAGTGAAATGTCCCAAAGAATCAAAAGAGGCAATTCTACTACTTTTGTAAGACGATCTTCTAGCTTGCCAGATCGACAGCTCAGGATCCGGCCAATAAATGCTTGAAGTATCAGGACCATGATAAATAAGTCGAAGAACATTATCATTATCGAAATAAAGCTTCAAGAATCCTGAACTGTAGTTGATTCTGCTCCTTGATGATACAAGCTGCCAATCTTTGGCCAGCGGCTGATTAGGAAGGAGAGTATTCGTAGGGAAATTGAAGCTCTGCCAAAGAACGTCACCGCCCAATTTCTGCAACACGAGATTGCCACTCTCCTCAAGGTAAAACTTCACCGGAGATTCTGAAACTGTGTCGGTGGCCCAGACGGTGACTGCACCGGCGTCAGACAAGATGAGATTACCACTTTTCAGCAGAGAAAGCTGTGAACGTTTCCCATTAACTGGTTGGTCACGGTTTGCCATCCAAACAACTGTACAGTTGTCAGTGCAGAAAGGTTCACTGAACCATACGGCGAAGCAGAAAGCGTTGTAGCCAATGGGGAAGAATCCGGTAATAAAAGTTCCATCAGGTGAAATCAGAATATCGTTTGTGTTATCGACAGACAAAGAAGAGCCTTTGCTTAAAGAATCAAAAGCTGAGGAAAAGAAAGAAGAGGATAAAATTGAAGGCAGAGCAAGTAAGAGATAGTATATCGCCATGGATTTTGAGGAAGTATAGAGACTATATCAATCACTCCATAATGAATCCAATATAAATAACAGGGGCCACCTGTTTGGGGAGGGCTAACTGAAAAATTCAAGAATTAAAGTAAAGTTCAATGCTATTTCTAAATCCTTTCTTTTTTGCGGGAACTATTTCTAAATCCCAATTGATTGCGAAAGGGAAGTATGGAAGAAGATGCAAGTTGGCTCGGTAGTTAAATAAAATAAGAAACGCCGGACTCTGGCAATGCAAGTTGAGTTGTTGGTAAGAATTTTCAAATTCAAACTTCACTAAATATACGAGGAATAAAGAGACTTAACTGTATTGTCTCAGACTGCATTTTTATATGGTATATGTTTAATTTATAATATAAAAAGACCTGATAATGCATTATAAAAACCTATTTAATATTTTTCCTTCGTTAAAAAAAATAATGGTTGAGCAGCTGCCGGCAACTAAAATACAAATTAGTGTTGGAAAAATTCTGATTATGAGAGGCAATTTGGGTGGATCCCATAACTTGGTTTTAGAAAAAAAACTCGAATATTTGTTATTTGATATGAGAACTATGAATTAATGTATTCATATGCTTAAAATAGAGAATGTGTGAATAGAAATTGAAATTCAAAGTAAGCTCATTACTAAAAAGATATAAAGAGAAAAAATGAAAGTGAAAGTTGTCACACATCACTAAAATGTAAAGTTGGACTTATGTTTATATAGTAAAATGCATTCTTATATGGATAAGAAAGTAGTATAAAATACTCTCTCTTACATGCTTAGATGCATGGGGTGTAAATCCATCTTTCGAGATAGATTGATGTGTGGATATGCAATCTGCATATACGGATATCAGGCCGAAATTTCATAGTCTAGATCAATCTTTTTTTTTTTATTTCTGAAAATTGAAGGATATAATGACACAAACCACATGTCTGGTGCATTTGTTGTGTCTCCACACGTCCGTATCATTCGTTGTATCGCAGTGTATGCACACGCCCGTGTCATTTATTTTCCAGATTTATCTTTTGAGTTTCTTATCTTTTAAAATTTCATTTTCTGATATTTCAAATATTAAATTCACCATTATTTGAGTGTTACAGAGACATTATTGGCAGTATTTAAAGAAATTAATCATAATTAATCTCATGTGTTCTCCATCTACTATAAATATGAGTTATTGGTTTTTATTGTGTGTACAGTGTTGGCTTCACACGCCTGTATTGTTGTACTGGAGTGTATACACATGCTTGTGTTGTTTCTTTTGAGCTTCTCATGTTTCATTTATCTAGTATAAATAGAAGTTCTTGATTTTTGTTATGTGTACAGTGTTGACTCTATACGCCTATATCACTATACTACAATGTATGCACATACCCGTATCGTTTGTTTTTCAGATTTATCTTTTGATATTCTTGTTTTTTGGAATTTCATTTTCTGATATTTTAAATATTAAATTCACTATTATTTAAATGTTACAAATGTATTATTAGCAGCCTTTAAAGAGATTAATCACAATTAATTTCATTTTTCTTCCATTTAGTATAAATAGAAGTTCTTGGTTTTTGTTGAGGAGTTGGATTTTTGCTCTTTTTGAAAAAAAAATTTTCTTCCATTTTTTTCTTTTTCTTCTCAAAGTGATAGAAAGAGTGACTTATAATCAGTTCGCTGTAAGTGGATGTTATATGTTCAATATTTATTTGATATATATTGTATATTGGGAAACAAACGTCAGTTTTCCTAAACACCGTTGATATGAGACAAATTTGTCTTAAAGACACTGTGTGAAACACATGCTTCGAATTTCTTCTACATTCCTCTTGTCATTTTATTTGAATATTAAATTAACTATTCTCATAGTTTTCTAACAATTAGAGGTTTCAATTCAACAAACAACTAATGATGTTTTAATTTTTTTTAATGGTTTTATTTTACAAAAGTATTAAAAATTTAGGTATTAAAAAATTATTATAAGCAAAGAATCCTATTAGCATGATGTATTCTGCCCCCCACCCTTCTTTCCTCCAAAGTCCCATCCCCAAGTTCAATGGCAGTTAAAAAGCTAGGAGCCTAAGCAAAGGAGTTAAGTGCCAGAAAATCTAAATCCAAAATGTAAGGATAGTAATTGCTTACTATTAAATGAATATGGGTTCAGTGCTGTCCAAGTCTTATTGTACATTTAATATATTAATTAAATTATATTTAAATATAGAAATATGTTAAAAATGCATAGAAATTTATAGATTAGAATTATAAAGAAATATGATTCTCAAACCAAATATATTTTAATTTTGAATTATATTAGGTCATGTTTGGTATACCAAAAAGAAAATGAAATGAAATTTTATTCCTAAATTTGTTTCAGACTATATTTTTATTTTATTTTTATATGAATTTCATGGCATGTTTAATTTATAATATTAAAAATAAGAACCCATTTGATATTTTTCCTTTGTTAAGAAAATAATAGTTGAGCGGCAGCCGGCAACTAAAATACAAATTAGAGGTTTCAACTCAACAAACAACTAATGACGTTTTAATTTTTCTTTTTAACGGTCACTTGGGTCCTTGAGTGTTGAAATTGCAGAGGCAGATGGTATTCTTCGGTCTCCTTTCAGCTCGTGATTGTGGCTTTAGCAATATCGAAGCGGGATCAGATGCTTTGAATGTGATTATTGCTATCCATGATCCTGATTCTATAGAGGGTTCAATTCGGATTGTGATTGATGATATCCTGGATTGTTCTGCTTGCTTTGGTTCTGTTTCATTTTCCTTTGTGAAAAGGTCTTGTAATGCTGTAGCGCATGCCTTGGCTCGTTGGGCCTTATCTCTTGAGGTGATTTCTTTGCTTGTTGAGGAGGTCCCCTCTGCTGGTTGTCCTTTGATTGCTGCAGACTTTCACTCTGCTGCTGTTTAATGCTATTTTCCCTTTATATATATATATAAGCAAAGAATCCTACGGGCATGATGTCCCATTCTACCCCACCCTTCTTTCCTTCAAAGTCCCATCCCCAAGTTCAATGGCAGATAAAAGGCTACAAGCATAAGTAGGGTGGCAAAGTGCCAAAAAATCTAAATTCAAAGTGTAAGGGTGGTAATTGCCTACTCTTAAATAAATATGGCTTTGCCGCTACCCAAGTTTTACTATACATTTAATATATTAATTAAATTATATTTATATATAAAAATAAATTAAAAATACATAGAAATTTATAGATTAGAATTATAAAGAAATATGATTCTCAAATTTAATATATTTTAATTTCAAGTTATATTAGGTCATGTTTGGATACCAAAAGAAAAGGAAATTGAATTCTATTCCTAAATTTATATTTGGAATTCCAATATTTCTCTTTGATATATTCATGTAATTAGAATTGGAATCCTATTTTATGTTTGGTTTAATTTCATAAATAAGAGGAATGAAATTCAGAAATTAATTATTTTCGATAACCACTCTAGTTTTTAATAGTTATACATTTTATGAGTAAATGAATTAGTAATTATTTTTTAATTTTATGTTTTATGTTTCTTTCTAACTATTTTTCACATATACTTTATAAAATCTGATATAATTATTATAAATATTATTCAAAATTTAAAATAATTATAAGAAATACCACACAAAAACTATAATTTTTGAAATTATTTATTTGAAATTTCTATAAATATTCATTATTTTGCAAAACTGTCCAAAATTGAAATATTTCTACCAAGTTGGTACTGTAGCTGTAACAGTTAAAAACAAATGTTAATAATATATCAATTTTATGATTATGATTCTCGTCATTAGCTAGCAATCAGCAAAGACGCGCCTTTGTTCCTTTTCCGCAAATAAAAATCAGTTACTACAACACCAAAAAAAAAAAAAAAGAATGGAATTCCAAATACCACAAAAAATTAGGGAATTGGAATTCTAGATTATTCAACAATAGAAATTCTATTCTCATAATTTGGAATTAGAATGTTATTCCAATTATAAAATTAATATACCAAAGAAATTCGAAGGTGATCAGGAAAAGTTTTTGGTGATATTTACGTATGGGACCAACAGATTTCCTCTGAAGTCCCATCCCAAAGCCTTATTGACAAATCAGGTGACTAATTTGTTTTCCAAACAGTTCCAAAGTTTTTAAATTTTTATGTATTCCGTTTAGATTTTTCAGTTATATTTGATTGTATAGATTTATGCTCTAATTAATAAATTTTCTGAAAATTTCTTCTTCTTTTTATTTATTTATGAAATTTATTATTTATAGGTCTCAAAAGGAAAGAGAAAGCAGTCGTGAACCAAAAGAACTATAATTAAATTGATGTTTGATAGTGACACATTGAGATTTTTCCGAGCTAACATTTTTTTTATGAGTTTTAAAATAGTTTTATACACGTTCATTTAAGCAAGAGTATAATACTCTTTAATTTTTTAAAATAAATATAATAGTATATAAATTTACAATATTTGTTAAGATTTATCTTCTATAAAAGATATTAGAAATCTATTTTTTTACTCTAAATTTAGATTTTTGGCTTTTTATCCCCTTATTTTAAGTTTATAGCTCTATGCCTTCTAATTTAGAGGATCCAACTCAACTACTGACTATATATATATATATACTCGGAGATCAAATTTGAAATCTCTAATTAAATTAAAAGAAACCACATCATATCATCTACATGTAAATTCGAGATTGCTAATTAAATTAAACATAGCATGTCACATTATTCAAACTTCAAAGCACGGTTTGTTCCATAGTCAATATATAGATTTTTAGTCAAATTATAATTTTTTGTCACTTCAGATTCCATATAAATCAAATAAATATCAGCACCATTTAAAAAACTAAATGATAAAAGATAATTCTACTATGATTAAAAAAATCAAATCAAATTAAAAAAACTACAAGATTTCTCACTACATGGGTATTTTTAGACCATTTAAAAGCGGACGGACAGATCAAAAAATACTGAAATAAATTGAGAGATTCCTCAGAATTGAAGATTTCATGCAGTTGAAACAATCAGTTCAGCAATCTAATTAACTTAATAATTTTTCTACAGTATTGATCAACTGTGTAATCAATTTAATTACATTTTATGCCTTAACGTTTATTGATTTTCACAAATGATCATATTTCAATAATTTCATTATAAACATTAATTTATGATAATTGTTGAGACAAAAGAATTTAATAATTAAGTACCGAAAATCCATCAAACGATATTTTAATACAAATGTTATATTATTAATTCGTAATTATTACCATTCACAAATACATTTATCAAGTTACTGAAAATATTAACTTTTAATTAAGTTTTATTCATTAATAACTCAAATGAAATAATATTTATAAATATGAAATTATAATTAGCTCAAAATTAAGATTAACATAAAATCAATGCATATAAAATTTAGTAAGTCAGATAGTTAAAAAGTTGATTAAATATTATTTTTGATCCAATTCAATGTAGACAAACTATACAAGTAAATTCATATATGATCAAAATATAAATAAAGTGTCAACTTGATCTATCAACTGTGAAAATTATTGTTTAATTATAAAATAACTTATATTTATATCTTCTATAATCATATATAAAAATTACATAAATACATATAATATAATTAAAAGAACATTTATTCAAAATTTTCATATAAACAAGATATGATGAAATATCTTCATAATTTTATTAACATTAAAAAATAAAAATGTAATAAATATATATGCTTTCAATAGTATAAAATCCCCATAATCAAGGCATTAGAACCAATGTGGGAGCACACTATGCATAGATGAAGGCAAGGGAGGCTGACAGGTGCCTCGGCCCTCCAAGCTCAAAAAATAATTCATAATTCATATATATATATATATATAGACATTTAATTTAAATGTTAAAAAATTTAATAAGATCCTTCAAAAATATATATTTTACCTCTCTAAATCTATATAAAATATTTTCTTATCCTTTCAATCAAATGATTCTAGTTTCGCTCTTATACTATGAGATTGATATGGCTTAAATTTCCAGGTAAGACCGAACATGTGAAGAAATATTGTTGAAGTGAAACTGTAGATTGTAATTTGAGTTCAACAATCTGCCATTTAACAACATGATCTCCCATTTTGCGGCTCTGTGATTGCATGCAACGCTAGCAGTTGGTATATATATATATATATATATATATTTTTTTTTTTTTTTTTTTAAAACTGTAGTTTGCCATTTTGAAGTCGATCTTTCCTAGAGTTGAATCTTCACACCATTAGAAATATTAGCGTTTGTTGACGAGCGATTGATGTTTCGATTCATTATGCTTAAATATCCCAAATGGAGAATTCATTTGGTAGAAAAAAATGGTAAAAATAAAAATAATTTTTATTAGCTATATTTTATGTTCAATTGAAGGTAGAATCTTTCTATACATTAAAAGAGGACACAGTTCTGTGACAAAAAAAAAAAAATGCAGTTCATTGTTTATTACTGTAGTTAGGATAGTGAAGTGCAGATAATGCCCTTCCAACAGAACTCATAAGTAAAATGACGCCGTATGAGGAAAAAAAAAAATATTAAACTCTTTTGTTTCCTCTCTCCTGCCTTTTTCTCTAAGGGTGTTTGGATTGTTATTGAATATCTAAAAGGAGATTTTGATTTTTTTAATTTAATTGATTGATTTTTTTGAAATTTTTTATAAATTATCTTTTTCAAACATTCTTATAGAAAAAACATATATTTACCTGTTTTTTCCAATAACAATTTTCAAAATTCAAAAAAATTTAAAATACAATTTTTTTTTTCAAAAAATACTTTTATCAAAGGGAATTTTTCAAAAATATCAACAAAGGAAAATAATTACAATTTTACTTGCACTCAATATTTTTTTCAATTTTACTAAAAAATAATTTTTACAATTATATCAGCACCTCCTGTATACTTTAGATATATTTCGGGGATACATTTGGCTTGAAGTACTTAGCAAAACAGACAATAATCCCTGGTATACCTTGGTCATACTTTCAGTATATTTTGAGGATACTTTGAATTTAAAATAGTTATATGAACAAATGTTATAAAGTCTGGTATATCTTGAACATATCTTGGATATATACTTTCAACCTAAAACAGTTATAAATAAAGGTTATAAAGTTCAATATATCTTGAGCATATATTAGGGATACCTACAGCCTAAAACAATTGTGAGCAAAGACTATTAAAATCCGATATACCTTGACCATCTCTTAGGTATATCTTGGTGGATATATCTCGGAGATACCTTCAGTTTAAAACAGTTGTAAACAAATGTTATAAAATCCTGTATCTCTTGGACATACATTGGATATATCTTTGAAAAATAAAAGATAATTAATGATTAATAAACAAATACATATAATAACCTAAATTCTAATGATAATAAACATGAAGACCATACAATGGGCAATAGCTGTGTTTAGAAGCTATAGTCGAATACAAAAATAATAATAAATATTCCTACAAAATGGAAGCACTATATACAAATCTCCTTCTTCTATTGTCTTTAAGCAAATTGAGTAAATTTATTATTCTTCTTCATCGCTACTATTGAATAAATTTTTTTCGAAAATTACAGTCTGCAATCACTTTCTCTCTAAAACAAAAATTAAAAATTCGGTTCAAATGAAATAACTTTTGGTATAAATAAAAAAATAAAAATAAAAAAATATAAAAATTTCAGTAAACCATAAAATTACTACTTTGTCAAATGCAATGGCAAATGCGCCATTTATCCTAAAAGCCTACCGAGCTTCAACATGTTGGTGTGGGTTTCCCTCCATATGGGGCCCAAAATTATTATTTTAAAAAAAAAAAAAACCCCTTAGCGGACCAACTTTTGGCCGGTTGTCTTAGGACCTATTTTCGGTCAAAGTAAAATAATAATACTTTCATATTTTTGTTCTAATTTTATGTTTTTCAATTTTACCCATTTTTTTAAATATTATATTTACTGTGTATTTAACATATTTTTTTCATTTTATTAAGGCAGAAAATAATCATTTTTCATATTTTAAATATGGATTAATAATTTATTTAGCTTGTATAGTCACTCATAATCCTTATATATGCATTTATTTATTTTAATTATTGTTTAATTAATTTAATTAGCAAAAGAAATAATGTAAATTTATATTTAATTACCAATATAAACATTAAATAAACTTTAATTACCGAAAAAATATGTAAATTTGTATTTACTTGACTTAATTAAGGTTATTTATTTTGATAAACCTTCGGTTATATCTGTTAGTAAATATTGGGTATTCTTTTGGTAAATATTTGGTAAAGATTAGATAAATATCGGGTAAATTTTTGGTAAACATTTGATAAATATTAGGTAAATATTGAGTAATTTTTAGATAAACTTTAGTACACCTTGAGTAAATCTTGTATAAATTTTTATATAGTTTGAGTAAATTTTTAATAAACTTTTTGTAATTTCAATTTTTTATTAATTTGTGTTAAATTTCAGGTAAATCTTGAGTAAACCTTGTGTAACTTCAACTTTTATTAATTTTCTTGTAAAGAATAGATAAATCTTGGTATAATTTGAGTAATGTTTAAGTAAATATTTGATAAACTTTTTGTAACTTCAATTTTCATTAATATTTTTGAGGTAAACCTTGGATAATTTTTAGATAAAGATCGGTAAATTTTGAGTAAATTTTGTGCAACTTCAATTTTCCTTAATTCTTTATAGTAAAAATTGGATATAATTTGAGTAAACTTTAATTAAATATTTAATAAACCTTTTGTAATTTAAATTTTCTTTAATTTTGTGATAACTCTTGAATCAATCTTGAATTTCAATATTTTTATAATTTTTTAGCGCTGTTAGTATTGTTAAAAAAAACATTAGCGTTTTTTTTATTTTTGAAAAAAACTTTATGGAACTGTATTTTAGTAATTATTTAAGTACTTTTTTTTTATTTTTATAAAAATCCCTTAAAACAATCCTCGTATGCCTATAAATAGGCCAATTCATATGGCATTTTGTATTGCAAATTTGAAAGCAAATCACAGGTGGTGAGGAGCCGAGCAGTCCGGTTCCAAAGGATTAATTCCTTTGATGAGTGATTTGCGAGAGAGTTAAGATTTTTGGAAATTTTCTAAAAAACGGCGAGTGACAAAAATAGTGAGAAAAATATTTGGGGTGTTTTTGGAAAATAATTAAATTCTACTATTTTTAGATTTATCTCATATTTTTGTATTACTTATAGCTATTGTCTAGGGAAAACTCTCTCTTGTACCAATTCATTTTTATTAGTAGAAGAAAATATTTTAGAGTTTGTCCCGTAGATATAACCCAAACCGAAAGGTGAATCATGTTAAATTGCAGGTATTTTTTTTTTCTAATTATTTTTATTCTGTATTTATTTTATTATTTTACCCCTAGATCCAACATAACATACAACAAAACTATGCACCTCAAATATTATGGTAAGAAGAAGATCACACTTAAAGGAGCTCCATCGATCTTTTCCCAAATTTAACCAAAAGTCTCAAATTGGAAACTGCAAAAAGCCAAAATTTTCTTCCTTTAGACCAGGGGATTTGAATGTCTAAACGGAAAGATAAAAAGACTACTACAGATCTTATAAAGGGTCCACCTTTATTAATGATAAAAGATTACAATTTATGCAAATGAAAGAAAAATAAATATTGAAGAAAAATAAATAAATAAAACAAAAGAAACATTTACGCATACCCCTTCAATTAATTCATTTTTATTATAAAATAAAGAACAATAAATGAAGAAGGAAGAGATAATATGAGAGAGAAGAAAAAGGAAGAATGAAGTAGTCAGTTTTCATTAATTATAACACCTATTTATAGGTGTAGAAATGTTATAGAAATAGAGTTCTATTTACATAAGAAATCTATGTATAAAGATAATGACATCTAATATTATCCAATTATTCTAATATTATCATAACACTCTCCCTTAAATGTCTATTATATAGAATGTGTCTCGTTAAAACTTTACTAAAAAAACCATTTAAGAAAAACCTTGGTGAAGGAAAAATAGTACATTATTCATATAAAAATTTGTACCATAATACTGCCTTATTAAAAACTTTGTTAGGAAAACTCAGTGGGACAAAACCTAGGCTAAGGAAAAAAGAGTACAGTGCATAAAAATCTCCCCTCTCATAAAAACATGACTTCTAACAAAGATCTCTTAATCTGCGCATGCCAATTTTATTTACCAACTTCTCAAATGTTGTAGAGAGTGCTTTTGTAAACAAAGTTGCTAAATTATCAATTGATTGAATTTGATGAACATCTATAACTCCTTACTTTTGAAGATCATGTGTGAAAAAGAAATTTGGTAAAATGTGTTTGGTTCTATCTCCTTTAATATATCATCATTTGAGTTGTGCAATACAAACAACATTATCTTCATATAGCACTGTTGGACTTTATTTATCAAATGAGATGTCACATGTTTCTTTGATAAGTTGGATCATAGATCTCAAATATATGCATTCTTTACTAGCATCATGAATCGCTAAAATTTCAGCATGATTAGATGATATGGCAATTAGAGTTTGCTTAGTAGATCGCCAAGATATAACAGTGCCAATATATGTAAACAAGTAACTCATTTGTGATTGAGATTTATGTAGATTAGACAAATATCCAGCATCTGGATATCCAATTAATTCATATTTCGAGTCTTGTAAATAAAATAAATTCATTTCTGATGTACCTTGTAAATAACGAAATACTTGTTTCACGCCATTCCAATATTTTCAAGTAGGTAAGGAACTATATCTTGCAAGTAAACTCATAGAGAATACTATATCAAGTCTTGTACAATTAGCAAGATATATTAATACTCCAATAGCACTGAGATATGATACTTTTGGACCAAGTATTTCTTCACCATCTTCTTGAGAACGAAAATGGGCATTCTTCATATCCAAGTGTCTAACAATCATGAGAGAACTCATTGGATGAGATTTATCTATATTAAAACATTTTAATATATTTTCAATATAAGTTGACTGGTAAATAAAAATTCATTCAGATAAATGCTCGATCTACAAGTCGAGACAAAATTTTATTTATTCCAAATCTTTCATTTCAAACTCATTTGTTAAATAAGTTATTATTTCTGTCAACTCTTCTGGAGTTCTAATGATGTTTAAATCATCAACATAAACATAATAATAGCAAAACCAAAATTTGTTTTCTTAATAAAAATATATGGACGAATTGGATTGTTAGTATATCTTTTCTCCAAAAAATATTCATTAAGGTGGTTATATTACATTCGTCCAGATTGTTTTAATCTATACAAGGATCTTTGTAACTTAATTGAATACATATCTCGAAATTTTGAGTTATATACTTTAGGCATTTTTAGTCCTTCAGGGACTTTCATATAAATTTCATTTTTAAGTAATTCATATAAATAAGCAATTACAACAACCATAAGTCGCATATGAAAAGCTTTTAAAATTGTCAGGCTAATTAAAAATCTAAATATAATTGCATCCACAACTGGGAAATACATTTCTTCATAATCAATGCTAGGTTTTTGTGAGAACTCTTGTGCTATAAGTCATGCTTTGTATATCACAATTTCATTTTTTTCGTTGTGTTTACGAAAAAAAATCTATTTATAGCCTACAAACTTAATATTTTCAAGTATAAAAACAATGGGCCAAAGACTTGACTTTTTTCTAATGAGTTTAATTATGCATGGATTGTATCTTTCTATTTAGGCCAATCATTTCTTTATCGATATTCGTTAACTAACTTAGGTTCAGTGTCCTCACTTTCCTTTACAATATCAATTGCTATTACCTCTGCAAATATATTGTCGACAACAGTTTCACTTCGGTCTCATCTCTTTTCTGAAATGACAGTTGATTGAGATCTCATTATTTTCATAATTTTAAGGTACCTGAATCTCTCCAGGTGTTACTTTTTCATCTATGTCATCTGTTATAGGCTCTCCAGGAGCATCAATAATTTTTGAATTGTCACTTTATTTATTTTATTCCATTTTCTTTCTTGGATTTTTATCCTTAGAACCGGGTGGCCTACCACGCTTTTAGTGTGTTATGGACTCATTTGCTATAATATTAACATGTTGTCCTACTGGAACGTCAATTTTAATTGGAGCATTTTCAGTTGGTATATGAGATTTAGTAACTGTTTTTGGATCACAAAATACAAATGGCAATTGGTTTGTTATACTTTATAAATGAATAATCCTTCGAACTTCTAATTCATATTGTTTTGTATAAGGGATAAGTTAAGTATATATCATGATCCATACTATATACTGAATATGTATGTCGATATATATCCGATCTAGATCAATTAACATTAATTAAAGGATTATAATCCCCCCCCGCGCAATTTAAGAAACAGAGTCTCATTAAAATGACAATCATTAAATCTCACACTAAAGACATCTCTAGTTAATGGTTCAGGATATTTGATTATAGAATGAGATTCATATCCAATGTATATTCCCAAATCTCTTATGAGGTCCCATTTTTATGCGATGTGGGGGAGGATGTCAATTGGAACATAAACAACACATCCAAATATTTTAAAATGAGAAATATTTGGCTCATGGCTAGAAACCAACTGTAGTGATGAAAATTGATGATAACTAGTTGGCCTAATGCGTATAAGAGTTACTGCATGTAAAATTGCATGTCCCCAAACAATAATTGGGAGGTTTGTTTTTATAAGTAATAGTTTAGCTATTAATTGTAGATGTTTAATAAAAGATTCTACTAGACCATTTTGAGTATGAGTATGAGCTATATGATATTCAACAGTTATTCCAATTAATATGCAATAATCATTAAAGGCCTTATATTTAAATTCATCAGCATTATCAAGACGAATTGTCGTAATAGTATATTCTAGAAATTGTGCTCTTAATCAAATTAATTGAGCAAGTAATCTAGCAAATGCTAGATTTTGAGTTGATAATAAACATACATGTGACTATCTTATTCATGTATCTATTAATACCAAAAAATATTTAAATAGTCCACATAGTGGATGAATTGATCCACAAATATCACATTGTATACGTTTCAGAAATTTAGGTGATTCATTTTGAATTTTACTTAGTGAAGACCTAATAATTAATTTTCCTAGAGAACAAGTCGAACATGAAAATTCATTAGATTAAATAATCTTCTGGTTTTTCAATTGATGACTATATGAGCTCTCAATAACTTTTCGCATTATTGTTGATCCATGATGACCTAAACGATCGTGCCAAATAAGAAATATATTTGGGTTAGCAAACTTCTGGTTTACTATCACAGTTGTTTCAACTGTACACATATGTGTGTAATATAAGCAAGAGGAGAAAGCATGTAATTTCTCTAATATATATTTCTTACCCATTACAAGGGTTGTAATATGGAGATATTCAATATTTTCCATATTTGTATTCTCAATATGATATCCATTTTAGTAAATATCTTTAAAACTCAATAAATTTTTGCGAGATTTGGGAGAGAATAATGCATTTCTAATAAAAAAATATGTTTCTCTAGGTGATAATATATTTGCTCTTCAGAGCATTTAATTATTCTTTTACTACCAAATATTGTATTAACATAAGTTTCTCCCATTATTAGATGAGAAAAATATTTTGTCTTTTAATATGGTATGCGTGGTTGCACAATTTGGAAAATATAAATTACCATCATTTGCTCTTAATTCTACTAATGATTGAATAGGATCCATAATATCTTCATAAAAAATATATATTTATAAGAAACATAGTAAATGTGTATATTATATGAATGTATACCTCTTCAACGGTCATGAATCCTCTAATTTCTTTTTCGATTATTTCTTTTGTGATTGCTGATTCAGCTGGGCCATATATTTGAG
>CATIWF010097555.1:0-15658 GCA_949630135.1 Balakata baccata
TATAATTATGATTAAGTGAACAAATTAGGCACGAGAGAGGAGAATTTTGTGTGCAATTACATTTAGTTCAAAATTTCGGATAAAACACAGTAACCTCATTATAATAGAATTGAATTTCTAATTAATGAATTATTAACATAATTCACTAATAAATTAAATTATTAAATGATAAAATTAATTTAATTAGCTAATACAATAATGTTGGCTTTTTGGTAAATTTATCTGTTCCTCCATTTTTAGTTTTATGTATAATATGATATATAGTCTTGTTTTAGGATGAAGTAGATGCTTGATGAAATATGGAGATTGATCATAATACTGTGATAGTTTTATCGGCAGTCAAGTGTGAGCTGTCATCGTATATGTGTTTTGTTTTTAGCTTTTGAAAACTAAAAATTGTTTTAGTTTTGGATTTTAAACAAACTATTTTATATTCTAACAGATGAATCATCTTTATCATCATCGTCATCGTAACATTTTTTTAGATTTCTTTTTTTTTTCTTTCTCCTAGAAGTAAAATCTTCTTCATCACTATCATTCAGTGCATCATGCAAGCAATCTTCACAGCAACAATTAATATCTAAAACTTTGTGATTTCCTTGAAACATATAATAGATTGGTTTTCCTTTGAAATCAAAACCTATAACTCTCAATCCTTCTTTATGTCCAAATGGCTGAATCATGAATTGTGTAGAGAAAATGGAGGAGGAGCTTGTGCTAGGATCTCTTGTCCTAATAAACTTTGTTTCAATTGTTCCGTCTGCCTTTTTATAAAAATAAGATTCCAAATGTTGAACTGGTTGGAAAATACTATGAATTTTCTCATAGTTTGTTACCCAAGTGTCAGACAATAATTTTACCATTTCATCCCTAGAGATCTATCGAGGTACATGCATACAGATAGGAATATGTTGTGCATTTGTCACAATGAATAGAGCCTCATTTGAAATAGGAGCTGAAAGATCTAGAGTATGGTTTTGAACTTTGTAAATCAGTTGGTAGTAAAGAGTGGCAGTTGTAGCAAACATGACCTAAAGTGCTCCAGTAATATGCACTTAAACCTTTAGTGCAGAAAGCACATGAGGGTCTTTAAGAGACAAGTTGAAATTTGGGTAAAATGTGAACAACACAGTTCTAGTATTGAGAGATATTTTTACAGTACCAATAACAACATGTTGATACTGTAAATATTTGGTATCTAGCAAAGCTAAACGACCAAACACCCGCAATCCTTTTCTTCCATGATAAGAATTTTGGAGGAATTTCCAAATAGATAAATTGTTTTTCACTAGTTACTTTGATGGTATAGTGGTCAAAAGAAGATGATTGCATATATTTTTTAATAGATTTGGTAGCTTTACAGACAAGAGACTTGATACTTGTTGTTCGGCTAGTTTTAGATTGGTTGTATAAATCATAAGGATTAAGAAAGGAAATTTTAGTGATGTGTTTTTCTTATCATTAGGAATGTGATGAAATTCATAAAAAAAAAAATCTATCTTATTTCCATGATTGGTTTTAAAGGAAGAAGAAAGAGACAGAGTAAATGGAGCAGATACAGTGGTTATAGGAGTAGAGTTGGTTTCCATAAGGGAGATGCTTTTGTGATCTTTTGGTTAAAACATAACCATATATTACCTTCTACCAAAAATAAGAACCAAGACTCTGAATGTTTACTTTATTTCTAATGAACTAATAGTAATAAACTAGTGAATGTTTATTTTATTTGTAATGAATATTTCTAAGTAAACTAATGAACATGTTTTAATAAACTAATGATTTTTTTTTTCAATAAACGGATGACAAATATTTATGAAATTGCCAATATGAGTTTGATAATTATGTAAATTTATTTTATTTACAAAATTGTCATCGCCTATCACACGTGTATTAGACTCTTAGTCCATAATATTCAATGAATTAAAGTCCAATATATAATTTACAGTTTTTATTGGGCTGAATTGTCCTTTTTTGTATACGTTACTCGGTTGAGTTCTTTGGATTAAAATTTGAATAAAAGTTCATTTTGGAGCTATGAATTAAATATTGAAATAAAAAGATTAAGAATGTATTTAGTTCAGCTGTTGAATGCAACTAATATTTTTATAAACTTCAACAGTTGAGTAAAAGTATAATATTAGCTGATAATTGATAGAAAATCAAAACAGCTATTATTTGAAAAAGCCTATATTTTGAAGCTTTTTTTTAAATCAATTAGAAATTTTTTTCTAATAAAATAACAAAATTAATCTTTTTAAAATAAAATATATTATTTTCTGAAAATATTTATAAAAAATAAAATACACCTCTTTCAAATAAGTCTATTAAAAAATATATATTATATTAAATTTATATTTAATTAATTAATTAAATTTATAAATTATATATATACATTTATGGAAATTTTTATTTATAATTAATTATATTCTATTGTTGTTATTTTAATCATTAAAATGCATAATTATATAAAGTAATACGTCATTATATCAACTAATCACACAATTTTTTTTTATTCATTCATCGTACAAAAATATATCCTTTGAAATAAATTATACTCATATTAGTAATTTTGCATCTCATCAATAGTAACTCAATTATTTTTACCAAATGCTATTATTAATTAATATTTAGTTATCAGTTAGATCCAACAATTGAACAAAATGCTTCTAAATTAAGAAAAAGAATGAAGTGTTGAAATTGGTGTGTTGATTATATCATTAATCATTCATTCAATTATTTATTTATTTAGCCGTTCTTTGCAAGTAAAATGATAAAAATATTTAAAAAATCTAATTTTTATATCAATATTCTCACGTATAAAAATGAAGAAACTTTTCAAATTTGAATATTTTTGTTACTATCAATTAATATTGTAAGAATTTAACACCTCTAATAAAAAAACAAATTTGAAATAGTAAATTGATTACAACAAACACATTTTATTTTAATTATTAGTGGAAGAAAACAAACATTAAAAAGGGCCTTAGATTAACATAGAAAGTATTTATTTAATTTTCTTAACTTTCCAAATGAGAAAATTTAAAAAGATTTTTATCTCTTTCAAGTTTTCTAATACATGATTTTGTAATTCAAATAGAATTTCTTATCAATAACAGATTTATATGGAAAAAGAAAAAGAAGAAAAAGAAAAATCACTCCAACGGCCTTACGTGTCATGTACCTATTAGCCGGCTGATCATAGTGCAAGTCGTCTTCTTCTTCAGCATCTCTTCTCAAAATATAAGACCGTCTTTTTTAGTTTCAGATCTGCTCGTCTTCTTGGCTATGGAGTTTTTAGAGAGACAAAGTGGGTCTCACTCTGTTTCTGGAGGTAGAAGAAACTAACAACCCACAAAGAACTATTACTGTAACAAGAAAATCATGAACAGAACTCACTCAAAGCTCGTCAAGATCGTTCTCTTCCTCTTCGTACTCAATTCCATCTCTGTATTCCTCTATTTCTCCTCCCCTTTTCACCACCGCAACCACCGCAACTCCGACGACCGACCATCTCTGCTAAATGAAAGCCTCCCTTCCTTCTTAGATAGCCACCGTCTTTTCAAAACTGATAACAATTCTAATTACCCGAAGCAGTGGCCTATACTGCCATCATACCTTCCTTGGACTCAGAATACTGATGTTCCCTTTGGTTCATGCGAGGCTTACTTTGGCAACGGTTTCACTCGTCGCCTCGATGTTCTCCCCGCGAATCCAGGCGGATCTTCAGGATGGTTTCGTTGTTTTTATAGCGAGACGCTGCGGAGCTCAATTTGCGAAGGTGGAAGCTTGCGGATGCTGCCGGAGAGGATTCAGATGTCCCAAGGAGGGGAGATGTTAGAGGAGGTGATTGGGAGAGAGGAGGATGAGGAATTGCCTGAGTTCCAAAACGGTGCTTTTGAGATTCTTGGGCTTGAAAAGAAAGGGAAAAATGTTGTTGACGCAGAGTTTTTGAATACCTATGTTCACCCTGGAAAGATTAAGAGGCACACCATGCGTGGATTGATCGGCTCAATTCGGATCGTCGATGAGAAGGAGTTTCAGTGCCATCAGGTTAGGGTTTTCAGATTTTGTACAAAGTTTTAAATTTTGATTTTAATTAGGGTATTTTTTTAATTATTTAATTTTCCGTTTTTGATTAAGGAAGTGTAGATAATCTGGCAAGTGCCCATTTGTTATTGTGTTCCCAATTCCTTGGAGGCGATTTAATGGATTGCCAATGATTACCCATTGATTAGATGATTTGTTTTTGCAGTTGCATACTTGCTAAATTTAACAGATGTAAATGTGTAAAAGTCGGATATTTTGCTTTCTCCCATTCCAGTTGTCAATGTTACCTTTTCTGTATTCCTGATTTGGCTAGTCTCTGATGGTAATTGTTCTACGTTCAGTGGATCGAGGAACCAACACTTCTAGTCACACGATTTGAATATGCAAATCTTTTTCATACTGTTACAGATTGGTATAGTGCATATGTTTCTTCTAGAGTAACAGCACTACCTTATCGGCCCCATGTGGTTTTTGTGGACGGCCATTGCAGAGTAAGTGTTCTCTATTATGCTTAATTAGTTCCGTTCTGTTTATTTATTTTTTGGGGTTGGTGAAAATGGAGAAGTTAGAAACATTACTGAATGAAAATGAATTGAGAAGCTTCAAGGTATTGATGTAGTAATTGGAGATCAACTGATTTTGCATGAATACTTAGTAATTATATCTAGGTTTTATTGTAATCTTGGCATCTCCAAATGGCAAGTTTTTTATGTGAGATGCCAATTATGGATTTGCTAGTGATTTTTTTTTTTTGAGTGGAAGGTCTCTTATATAACGCAATATACATCACCAAATAATCTGTTTTTCTATATTTTCGACTGTTTCTTTTTCTTCAGAATATCATTGAAACTGCATCTCTTGAAGTGAAAAAGCATGTGTTTCCTATGATTAATAGAAGAATGTGTTCTTCTTAGTAAAACACGAACCTTTGTCAGATTTTGGAAGACTGGATGCTTAGTTTGCTTTTTCTAAATTTATATGAATTCATTATATTAGTGTTTTGCCCCAAGAAATGTTTCTTCTCTTATAAATGTAAGAAAACAATATGTTATAGTTAATTTTAGGAACAAGATTGGATGATCTTTCCTTTAGGCATGGTTCCTGTACACCTGCTAACTCTCAACAAATTTTCCTTGTGGAGCGGTCATAAATTCAGCTTTTTAACTTCCTTTTCAAAAGAAGAGGTGTCTGCTTTTTATCGGGCTTTCTCCATAACCCAGCCTAATTCAGGACGCACATGCACTCACCTTGCTCTCTTCTATTGCAAAAGTTCATTTTTTATTCTTGTGCTCTTGTATGCTAAGTTAGTATGTTTCCAAAGGTATTCTGGAGTACTCTAGTTGTCTTTTATTACAGAGCTGTTACAATTCCTGTATGAGCCCACATTAGTTACCCCATTCACTTGGGATGTTCTTGTTGTTTCATTTCATTTTATTTAGTTGACAAATGTAGCCTGGGCTGGATGGAAGGGCAGTTTCATATAACTAAACCCGTTAAGTTGTCAGCTAGCTTAAAATAATCAACCCAATGCCCATGCTCGCGTCCTTTCTCATTCCTGCTAAGTTTGTGTGGCTTTCTTTGAAACTTTGCCTTTTCTGCTAACATACATGAGAACTTTCAGGCTCCTATGGAAGAAACATGGAATGCTTTGTTTTCAAGTATTAGATATGCTAAAAACTTCAGTGGCCCAGTTTGTTTTCGCCATGCTGTTCTTGCTCCTTTGGGATATGAGACTGCCCTCTATGAGGGACTTAGTGAAGATATAATTTGTGAGGGAGCATCTGCTCAAGATCTTTGGCAAAACCCTGATAACCGGAAAACAGCCAGATTATCTGAGTTTGGTGAAATGATTAGAGCAGCCTTTGGCTTCTCCGTTAATAGACATGGTGCTGAAAAGCCAGTTTCAGGTCATAATGTCCTCTTTGTCAGACGTGAAGATTATTTAGCTCATCCACGTCATCGTGGTAAAGTTGAATCAAGACTAAGCAATGAAGCAGAAGTGTTTGATTCATTACAAAGCTGGGCATCAAATCACATGGAGTGCAAAATCAATCTTGTGAATGGATTATTTGCGCACATGTCCATGAAGGAGCAAGTACGAGCTATTCAAGAGGCTTCAGTCATTATTGGAGCTCACGGTGCTGGTCTCACTCATATAGTATCTGCAACTCCAAAAACCGTAATTTTAGAGATCATTAGCAGCTTCTTTAGGCGTCCACATTTTCAATTGATTGCCCAGTGGAAAGGATTGGAGTACCATGCCATCAATCTTGAGGGATCATATGCTCATCCACCAGTTGTGATTGACAAGCTTAACACGATAATCAAAAGCCTTGGATGTTAAAATTCTTTTACTTTTGTTTGAGATTGATCCAGTGTCATGGATGGAGATGGAAATCTTCTCTGCTTGCTATAAACTTCAAGAGTATGCTTGTTTTTGTTTCTTCAGTTCATCTAGTCAGATTTATGCCACATGCTACTGCTCTGCAACTTTTTATTGGTGGATCTTAGATTGTGTTTAGCATGAATTTGGTACAGTTCATGATTAAGTGCCCTGGGAGCTGTGGATATAGCAAAACAAGGATGCTCAGCCCTAACACCCAGTGAAGATAACTCATTATCAACAGTTCTGTCAGCAAGCTAAGGACCTAGGATGCCTTATGTTTTGACAATCCTATCAGCAAGCACTGGATCAATGCCTTCTGTTCGTTGGATGTGGTATGTCTTCTTGATACTTATCATTATCGTGCTTTGGGGATTATTCAAGGGTAAGAAAATGATTGGTTGATCCTTGAATGTAGCAACTCATAATTGCATACGATTGACTTGTATAATACATCCCTCGGCTTGTCCAATTTTGTATGAACACTTTTGAAATGCTAACAAGATTTTTTTTTTTTTGCTTTTTGTTCTTATCATTTTTTACCATTGTTGCATGTATGCATAGGCATCAATCATCATTAGAAGCAGACAAAATATGTATTCTACTACTAATTGATAAGGTTACATTTAATATGTAGGTGACTTGGAACTTTAATATATAATTTTTGAAAGCCTTTTAAAGAAAAAATTTTAATATTTGAAATACATGAAATGCTCTTAAATATCCTTTGAAAAACTAAGATGCATGTTATGATTCTAGATAGAGATGGCAATGGGTAAGTCATCCGCGAAAAAAATCTTACCCGAATCCGAATATATATAAAATTATCCGTATACATTCCAAACTTGATTAATATAATCTATTTAATTATCCGAATCTGTTTAATTATCTATTTATCATTATAAAATTTAAAATAAAATAAAATTTAAACTAAATAAAAAATTAATAAAAATATACAAACAATCTATTATAAATTACTACAAAATCAAATGAAACAAACAAAATAAAAATTCAACACATTTAAATTAAAATAATTCATCAAATCGTATAAAAAAATATTAAAATAATAAAATTTAAATATTCTATATTATGATAGAAAAATTATATTTCAAATTTTCAACTTCCATTATATTTTTAATTCAATAACACATAAAAAATAATTAATTATATTATTACATTCAATAAATTACAATAAAATAAGTCATATATACATATATATAATCGAATTTATTAGGTAGCAGATACCCGATAATCTCTATCCGTATACATTCTAAAACTCTAATAAGATTATCCATTATGGTCTAAATGGATTTAGATTGAGCGTATATCTACAAAATCCGTACATACTGTTATTCCTAATACTAAACAGTGGTAAAACCAAAAATTTTAATCAGGGTGTCTAATTAGAAAAGTATAAAAGTAAAATTATATATATATATATATATATATATATATATATATATTCTACAATAAAATTATAAGTTAGTAATAATATTAATAAAATCAACATTATGTTGCATTGACGATTTTTGAACAATAGTAGATGCATTGATTAATAAGGATGATGACTCTATAATATGTGATATTCTTTTATAATCTCGTTTATTATCTAAGAAAAAAGTGAAATAAATTAAAAATTATAAACAAAAGTTGCTCAGGACAACAATTATACACGAATTACAATAAAATAATTAACAACTATAACTTCTTACATAATAAAAGCTAAAAGGGCAAATTTTCCCTTAAGCTATGCCATATAATGTGAGCTAGTTTATAAACTATGACTCTTACATCCTAAACTTTTAAATCGAGATATATAAACCTCTAAACTTTAGTGCCATATGCACCGTTAACACATGGCGTTCGAATTGTTCAGTTCCTACAAAACAATGTTGTTTTGACATTTTTTTTTTATAAATCAGAATGATGTTGTTATAGAATGATGTTGTTATAGTGTGATGTAAAAATAAGGTCAAAATGACAAATTTGCCTTTAAATTATGCTTTATAGTGTAAGTTAACCTATAAACTGTGACTTAGTGTGAATTATCCCATATTTGATACGAAACAACTTCGTTTTGAGAGATAAAGTTCAAAAATAATAAGGCAAAATAACATTGTTTTGGAAGAAAAAATTTAAAAAACAAAATCAAAACATTAATAACTTGAAACGACGTTGTTTTGAAATTTAAAATTTCTATATTTCACACTCCAAATTGAAATTTATAAAAATATTAATATATGATTTTTTAATATAATTTGATAAAATTAATATAGGGTTTTCTTAATATAATTTTTTACATTAATTATCAATATAAATTAAATAATTATAAATTAATATTAATTATACATTTTTATACTAATTATTAATTATAAATTAATATAATTATAATTAATAACAAAATAATTTTTATTATAATTTTTATATTAATAATTAATTATAATTATGATTTTATAAAAATTATAAATTAATATAATTTTCATATTAATTATTAGTTATTAATTTGTAATTAATATTATAAAATATTAATATAAAAAATTAATTATAATTATTTAATTTAATTTATAATAAAAATATCTTTTATTTTATTATAGATTTCAATTCAGAGTGTGAAATATAGAAATTTTAGATTTCAAAACGACATCGTTTTAAGTTATTAGTGTTTTGATTTTATCAATTTTTTCCTCCAAAACGACGTCATTTTGCCTTATTGTTTTTTGACACTATCTCTCAAAATGACGTTGTTTGTATTAAATAGAGGATAATTTGTATTGAGTTATAGTTTAGAGGCAAATTTGTCTTTTTGGCCTTTTTTTATATTACACTAAAATGGTGTCATTTTGATTTATAAAATAAAAACAATGTCGTTTTATAGGAAATGAGTCAACTCGAGCGGAGTATGTTAACGGTTCACACAGTGCTAAAGTTTAGGGGCTTATATGCTCCGGTTTAAAAGTTTATGAAAAAATTTGCACCGAGTCATAGCTTAGAGGCTAACTCACACCATATGATATAGTTTAAAGATAAATTTGCCCATTTGGCCCATAATAAATAGTCAAATAATTATAAAAATAAGAAAGAAATTGAAATAAATAATTTTCACTCTATCTTAATTTAGACAAAACAAAAAATCTATATATTGCATTAATACTAATAATTCTCTAGCTCCTAAAATTATTGGATTTGGTTTGCTAATTACTTTTAATTATAGCTTGCATATAGAAAATGCATAATTTTTATATAATATATTAGATTACTTTTGCATTTAAATAATTTTTCATATTTGTATATTATATATTATCTCAAGAATTTAATATTTTTAGTTTCATTAAGTTGTTACCTTAATCCTAGGTGGCTAACCTAACCCAATATAAAAAGTTTCGAAATTTTTTTTGTATAATATATTAGATTATTTTTATATTTAAAAAATATTGCATTACATATAAAAAAAATTATGAATACTCAATATATAAATATTATATTTTCAGGATCAAGTGTTAAATTCAATTCGGAGTAAGCTACTTTTGATGGATGAATGCTTTGGAACGCTATGATTGAGCAAACATTTATTTTACTAATCCACAAAATATATTTTGGATTTTCTATAAGTTAAAGTAGTTGGCTAAATTTTATATTTTGGATGATTTTCATGTTATTTTGATAATGATTTTAAGTTAATATTTGTTGAAATTTTTATGATATTATAATTTTTTTAACTTGTTTATTTATTTATTTATCAAACCGAACCAAATCAATTCTAAATGACATTAATTTGAATATTTTTAATTGTGAATGGTTTGGTAAAAAAAATAAAATATTTGAAAACCAACTTTATTAGTTTGGTTATAAATTTTTTATCTAAACCAACAAAACCCAACCATGAATACCCCTAATTTTTACTCTCTTATTTTAGACAAATTAAGAAATCTCTACTTTCTAACTAATTGTTCACATAACAATTGAAAGTCAAATAAATTAAAAGAAATCCAATAAAAATTACAAAGTATAAATATAAAAATTTATCTTAGAACTCTTAAATATTGGTTTCTTATGTGAGGATTTGATGAAAAAATAGTAAATGTAAAAAAAGTATTCAAAGTATAAAAATATAGTGAAAAGTAGAAGAAACAATAAGAATTTACTAAAGTACCTATAAGAATTTAAAAAATTTGAGAGGGCCCAATGTGCCCCGGCCCTATAGTTGCTTTGTCATTAATCATAGTATCATTAGCTAGTGATTTTTATGGAAAAAAGTTGTTTAGTGATTTTCATGGGGCAAAAAATTTAGAAAAATGATGTTCGGCCCACTTGGATTTTGCCCATCATTTACCCACCTGCAATGAAAAATGTTTTGTGAATTTTTTTTGTGAATCTCTATTAATTAGTTAAATATTTCTCATAAATTATTATATATAATAAAGAAATTTTTTAATAATAAAGTGAGATATTAAGGACTTAAAGTTTAGGGTTAGGGTTTAAAATTTGGGGTTTAGGATTTAGAATTTGAGTTCTAGGATTTAGAATTTAGGATCTCTAGAGTTCAGGATTTAGGGTTTAGTGTTTAGAATTTGTGGTTCAGGATTTAGGGTTTAGAATTTAGAGTTTAGAGTTTATAATTTAAGGTTTAGTGTTTAGGATTTGGATTTTAGGGTTTCTAATAAAATATTATCTATAATAAATAATTTTTTTAATAAAGAATGAGATATTAAGAATTAAATAATTAAAAAAGTGAGTTAATTGACCAAAGAATACTTTGTAAGAAAGCAATAAAATAAATAAAATAAAAGACAATAATGTAAACTTAGATAGGCGGGCAAAGGCGGCCAGATGCATAGGTGGGGTACCTAGCTCAACTCAAAAATTTAATAGTTATTTGACAACAAATTATAAAAAGTTCAGTGATAATCCGTGAAATTAATCTCATCAACGACCTAACAACCTTAGCACATGGTTTATTTCCTTAATGAAATTGAATTAAAGAAAAAATGATAAATAATCAAGGAGTAGTATATAATTGATAGAAAGTATTTTTTTTATTAAGGGATTTGATCGATTCTTACTTTGTATGGTTAGTTATTTGCATTAGTGATTTTTTCCTTGTATAAGCCGATCTTTCGTGTGTGTGTATATATATAGTACAATGAATTTCACTAAAGTAGTTGTATATTTAAAATTCGAATTCGAGATTTCTGATGAAACGAAAAAAGTTATATGTCAACTCATTTAGGTCATCTTAGATATAATAGATGTTCTTTAATTTATCATTAAATATGTATTTCAAAAAATTTAAAAATAGCAATTCCATAGAATTATTATTTCTTGTTAAACATATTACATATAACCCCCTAAGATTTTAAGTTTGATAGTTAGAAATAAACTTTTAAAAAACTAACAATGTCATGAACCCCTTTGTCATTTGAGATAACGTTCGTTCATTTGACATTGTATGAATTTCAAACACTGTAGTACATATCATATGAATTTTTTATGTTTCAAATGTTTTTATGTGAATTCTTTATAGTTCTAATGTATAGTCTAATGGTTTTTTTTATAAGGAATTAGGGTTTTAGCTCGTTACCACCGACTGTAATTACAAAACAACAAGTATATTCAAGCTCCTTTCTTCCTAAATGCTATCTCAAACGCATTTGTATTTTTATCAAAGGGCAGGGGGTTCATTGTTAGTTTTTTTAAAATTTTGTTTCTAGTTATTATTAAATTTGTCTCTTGTAATTTCCTAGGATCTTTGGGCCTGATATGCTTAATTTGATGATTTTTGCTTCAGTTTACATATTATGATTGATTGTGGAGGATGAAACTTATTTATGTCTACTTTTGCAGTAATTGGAAATCTATTTGGAAGTTGTGGAGCATGAAGACTCATGTTTCGAAGCTGAGGAAAGATAAAACGAGGGCACACCTTAATTCATGTTATATATTCGGTTCAGGAAGGAAACTAAGGACGAGATCAACTAAAACGTGGTCACATTTTTTTCTAGAATTACTTCCTATTTGAGATTGGACTCTTTCCTATTATGATAAAGACTTAGTCCCTATTTAAGCAAAGAGAACCCTAGTAATTGAGGATAGTGGGTTGACATTAGAATGAAGAAAACATACAAGAGAAGACATCAAGGAGGTAGGAGTTGTCCAAGATTGAGGATTGTGGATCAAACCTTCAATAGATCACAACTATATCTTCCCTTTTCTCTTTATCTTGTAACTATGTTCTCTTGTTAGTTTGATGATGGAAGAAGTTAAGTTCAATATGTTTGGCTCAGTTTATTTTATGGGATTGAGATGAAACCTCTTATGGATTCTTAATGTGTTGATTTTCATATTAATCTAGTTTACATCCTTTTCAATGCTTTATTAGTTGATTGTGTTCTTCATGTTTATGAATGTTAAGGGATTTAATATTTGCAGAATCTAAGGTACTAGTGTGAAGGAACGGAAGTTGAAATCTTATTATTAGTTCAATCAATCAATAAACAAGGATGATTAAACTTAGAGATAAATTTAACTTCTTTGATATTTCAGTTGATTATCATAGAACTAAATGAGTTTTTAATTAATTGATTAGACCACGGGAATAAGCTATCATTTAATTGAAACACAAATATCATAACTTGGAAGAGTATGATATTTAGTTAAGGATACTTAATATTCGAGTTATAAAGGGGTATAGTTAAGTTAATTGAAGTTGTTACGTGAAGTTTCTCAAGATGATGAATTTTCAATCTTGGAAATTTATCAACTAAGTTAATTAATCAATTTAATTTCAATTATTTATTTTTAATTAGTAGTAATTAAAGACAAAACAACTTGACTTTTTGATTTAGTACGTATAAAGCTTTATTACACTTTGGTATTAAATACTATAATCCTCTATGGGAAAGATAACTTGGATTTTATTCCTATGTTACTTTTGCGATACTATACACTTGCAAGATTTAACACAATAAGTTTTTAGTGCCGTTGCAGGGGAATTTGCATTCGTATTTTCATCAATTACAATTAAAGTTTGTATTTCTAAATCTTTTATTTTTCATTTTTTTCTCCTTCCTATTCTCATTTTTCTTTATTTTGTTCACTAATAGGTACCTTTGGTTTATGCAAAGTACTAGAAATCAACCACTGGCAGAGTTTGATCCTGAGATTGAGAAAACCTTACGACAACTAAAGAGAGATCAAAGAAGAAAAAAATGGATAACCGAGTGGGATATGTAACTAATGGAGCCAATGACCTATCTACTAATATAATAATTCACCCTGCTGCACCTCAAAGGCCAATCTTACCTGATTATGGCATGCCACATCCAAATAGAGTGTACTTGAGCATCACATATCCATCCATTAATAACTTTGAAATTAAGTCGAGTACAATGCTAATGCTAGAGCAAAAGCAATTTGAAGGAAGACCTATGAAGGATCCCATTGCTCACATTAACAATTTTCTAGAAAAGTGTGAGACTTTCAAAATTAGTGGAGCAAGTAATGATGCAATCTGGTTGAGAGCATTTCCTTTCACTCTAATATGGAATGTTAAATCGTTGTTGACTAATTGTGCTCCAAATTCATTCCACATATAGGATCAACTTTCGTAAGCATTCCTTACCCGTTACTTTCCTCTGAGGAAAACAGCTGAGATTCGTTAACAAATTGTTTCTTTATACCAGAAAGACGATGAATCAATCTATAAAGCTTAAGAGAGGTTTAAAGAGCTGTAAAGAAAATGCCTATAACACGGATATCACGACTGGATGTTCATGCAAACATTCTATAATGGAGTGTTACCTACGGTGAGAATTACACTTAATGCTGTAATTGGAGGAGGAGATTATAGGAATTGAAGATGATTTACCTCCAAGAAAGCAACCTAAAGTTAATAATGTTCAGGCTGAAAAGGACTTCCCACAAGAGGAGAAAGAAGAAAAGAGAGAGACTACTGAAAAAGAACGAGTAATATCAACATTAAAAGTTAAGCTGTACGTGCTCCTTATCGAATTTCCACAAAGGCTTCAAAAGAGCAAGGAGAATAAGCAGTTTGAAAAGTTCAAGGAGATATTTAAGCAACTCCCTACCACTCCCACAACATAATCATTAACATCACACATGAGTTCGAAAGGAAGATTCCAATTCAATGATGCCATTATTGGTGTTGAAGTTAGTTCTTTCTTAATTCTGTTAAAGGCATTCAATTAATCCTCATCAAACACAAAAAGTGTATTTTTAGCTATCAAATCACAAAGTGGCTTAGTAATTTTAGATAAATCCTTGATAAATTGTCGATAGAATCCAGCATGACTAAGGAAACTTCTTATTCCCTTTATTAAATTTGGTGGTGGCAATTTCTCAATCACCTCCACCTTTACTTTATCTACTTCAATCCAATCTTTGGTGATTTTATGCCCAGGCACAATTCCTTCCTACACCAAAAAGTGACACTTTTCCCAATTGAGGTCAAAAATAGTTTCCTTTCATCGCTACAAAACTTGATCCAAGTTAGCCAAACAATTGACAAAAGAAGAGCCATAGATAGAAAAATCATCCATAAACACTTCCGTGATTTTCTCAATGAAATTAGAAAAATAGACATCATGCAACGTTGAAAGGTAGTTGGTACATTACATAAACCGAAAGGCATTCTTCTATATGCAAAAGCACCATATGGGCATGTAAAAGTTGTCTTTTTTTGTTCATCGAGTGCGATTGGGATTTGATTGTATCCCAAACAACCATTTAAAAAGCAATAAAAAGAGTGACCTATAAACCTTTCCAGTATTTAATCAATAAATGGTAAGAGGAAATGATCCTTACGGGTTACATTATTTAGCTTTCTATAATATATACACACCTTCCATCCTATGACTATCTTAGTGGGAATTAATTCATTATTCTCACTGGCAACTACTGTGATCCCAAACTTGTACTAGACTAACCCAAGAGCTATATGAAATTGGGTAAATAATACCTGCATCTAACAGTTTAAGCACCTTAGCTCTACAAATCGTGGCAATGCTTCAAGGTACTAAGCATATTGAGCGATCTCTTTGTCTTTATCGTTTAGAGTAGCATCTTGCATCAGGCAAACTTCAAGAGGATCCTTTTGTTGCTCCCTAATACTAGGGGTGTCAAAATGGGTCATGACACGTGAACTCGACACGTGAAACACATAAAATTAGCGGGTTAGTGTTGAGCTTATATGAGTTCGTGTCATAAACAGGT